>UELU01126646.1:0-22299 GCA_900490025.1 Megastigmus dorsalis
ATAGTGATCGTCGTTCGTCGTATGGTATATATAGTATATTATATATATACCTATTAAATACCCTTCTGGTGTGTAACTATAATAATAATAATAATCTTCTTCTATTATATTAAAGTGATCGTGGTCGTCGTTCGTCATCGTATGGTATATATAGTGTTTCATATTTATACCTATTAAGTACCCTTCTGGTGTGTAATTATAATAATAATGGTGTACTGATTTTTTATGGTGCTTTTATTTTTCATGTAATTTATATTTTTTTTATGGCGTTTCATTTCTTAAAGTACTTTTATTTTTTATGCTGCTATTATTATTTATGGCGCTTTCATTTTTTAATGTACTAAAGTCACATAGCTTCACTATTTTTAGATACTTTTTACAATTAACGAAGTATAATAAAGATTGCACATCTTTTTTAAGAAAAAATAATTAAAATAAATACATTCTTCCGAGGGAGCGTTAGCGACTGAGGAATAGTAGCTTGTTTTATATTGTCGGCAAAGTCATTATGGAAGAGTTTGTTATAATATTGTTATGTACATAGCAGGATCAGTACATGCAATTGATTCTGTCTCGAATTTCACTTATTAAATACTCCAATTAAAGGTGTTCAAAAATGCCTTATATATTAACCCACTACGCCCGAAATGTCCATTCTTTCTTCTCAACTTTCGACGCTATAAGTTTTTATGTAAATGTCCTCGAATAAAATTTAAATATAGTGTTTTCGATAGTTTAAAGGCTTATCTTTCGAAAGTCGTCACCAGAAATGATCTAGATATCCACTTAAAAAAGTAATCGCTTATTTTTCGAAAAAAACGAGTGATTTTTTAAGATTTTTTTGTCAAAAACTCGATATGTTTAACCGGAAAATGTCTTGCTATGCGGCTATGACTTTAACCAAATGTGCACAAAACTTTAAAGTCTTGTTTATTGCCTTGAGAATCGTGAAAAAAATAAGAAAAAAACACGTTTTTTAACCTACAGGGCGTGCTTTTTGGGGTTGGGAGATGAAACTTGATAATTATATGTATTAAAAAAGGCCGAAAAAAATCCGAGTGGGGGCACTTTTTCGTGCTTCTTCCGCTAGAGCCTTTGACTAGATTTTACTGAATAACGTCAATTTGAAATGACATAATTATTCTTTATAGAAATATGAAGTGTTCTCTTCTCCTTGAATGCAGTAAAAATGCTTATACTTTTTATATTCTTTAATAATATATTCATAAAAATAGTCACAAAACTGGTCACGCGAAATAGCGCCACAGTCTTTTTCTCAGAAATTTAGCTACATTTTACAAAAAAATATAATTTAAGTTCGATAATCATTCTATATTAAAATGCAAAGGGTGCTCTTCTCCTCTTTTTGTAAGATATACATACGAAGTATGTTTCCCTTGGCGAGGTTACATGACAATCATAACAGTTCCGACATTTTCCCTTAAATTTTACATAATTTGGAGACTCATCAAATATGTCCAGTAAGTAAATATAAAAAGTTTTGATTCTAATTTAAATTTCTGTTTATTTTGAAAGTTGGATGGTAGCATTTGAAATTCATAGTCCACATAACCTTATTTTATCATGTTGTTAGGATGATCCAAGAACTTTAAGTTATCATCCAAAAACTATTTTCTTCTCCAAACAAAATTAAAAAGTAAATGAACAAGCATTGAATAATAGGTAACAATTCTTTTTATGTATTTTAGGTATTATTTTAATATAAGACACGGAGAAATAAACTTATTTATTTTTTAAATATAACTATTATCGATTAAAAAGATCTAAACAGCACATACTACACTTGAAAACAAGTACTACATTTGAAATTGATAAAAATGTAGAAGACAAATACTTACATGAACTTTTAGGAAACTGAATAACTTCTCACTCTTGATCCACGAACCAGATTTTTTGGTTTTATTACAAACTCAAAACGTCAAATTTACGAGGGTGTTTTTGGCGCTCCTTTTCAGTGCTAATACACAATTTTACAACTATATTTTTTAGAAGCAGGTGATCGATGGTCCGTTGCATCGACTGTGAGGCGTTGAAAAGTCCGAGTAAGGCGCTAAGAAACTCGAATAATCCGAATGATGTGATTACGGCTGTCTTCTCGATGCCTTCATCTGAAATGGGTATTTGATAAACGTATTCTGCAGGTCAATGACCGAGAAAACGTAGCCTGGCGTCTCTGGTAAAAGATCCTCGATGTCTGGAAGGGAGTACCTATCCGGCACGGTGCAATCGATTAGTTCGCTAAAGTTACACATCAGACTTCAAGTACCGTTTGCTTTTGGGACCAGATGCAGGGGGCTCGCCCACTGGCTGCAGCACCGTTTTACGATGCTTTGTATGAGCAGTTGGGTAAAGGTGGCCTTTACTGCGGCGAGACGATCACGCTGAGTTTGAAGAAGTCGACAAACTCTTGAATAAAACCTGCATAAGACGGTGACGGGCTGGAGTCTTTCGGTCCAATCTCATTGATAGTGGTGACAGATTACAGTATTGCTCCGTCAATTTTTCCTTTTGATGTTAAGCCTGTGACAGAGTCGATCAGCAAGTCGAGCTTAGAGAAAAATACCCCGGCATAGGTCCAGGGAGAGTTTGCTGCCGTAAGTGCTGCTCGGCGAACAATTGGCGGCGTAGAGCATCAGTGGTTGTCTCGCTACTACAGTCAGTCGCTAACGTCGTCCTCCATCCTTGCTGGCTGGGCTTGGATGCCACATATATACACTAATTACGCACGTATACAAGTTGATTTAAGTATTAACACTCTCTCCTTCATAAAAATTGTCATAAAGTAGTTGAAATTTTGAGAAAAATATATTTTTGCAAAAAGTGAATATTTTAGAAAATATTGCTAACTTATGCAGTTTTTTTTTAATACCTTGCATATTTTATTCCGAAGCATAAAAATCTTGCAAAATGACGACTGTTAAAAATTATCTTAAAAAAATTTTCTTTGCTTGGATTCGGTAAGAAACTTTGAGAACTACTTATTAAATGCAATTTTAATAATATCAAAAACAAAATATGTTTCAAATTATTTTCAAAGAAGAACAACATGTTCAAATTCCAAATAGATTGGTGATGGGAACATATTCTAACCGTTCGATTTGAGATAGTTTCGGTTATAGGTTTAGTTGAGCTAATATGAACGCACTTATTATTGAAACAGCGAATTAAGCCAACGGTATTTTTTTCATCAGAAATTTCGTAAGATGTCCCTGATCTTTTTTCTTCAGTTCTGATTTAGATATCAAAGATACTTTTGCGAAACGATTAATTCGTAACTACCTACAATTCTAGTAGGTAAATTGTACTATCTTAACCGTCGGCCATCGTGAGAATCGCAAAAATGCAAAAATAAACAGTATAAGTTCTCGAACGTAAAAAACGCAATACAAATGTTAAATGAACGATACATATAATATAGCACGCACTTAATTATGTGCGGGTTACCAAGCTAATCAGGCTCTAAATAATACATTATTATAGTACTATTAAAGAGAAGTACCCAATCTTTTTTTTTCACTTTTTATAAAATCCAGTGAAATCCGAATTTTTATTAATTTTTTGGGGTTTCGTTCCACTGTGGGTCGCCGTTCGGAGGTTAGTGGTAATATCACTGACCTTGTTCACAACGTCAAGTTTCCACATGGAAGGATGTGTACTCAGCCAGGCGAGATCAAACCTGGAGTTCGACCAACAGTGTAAAAGCTGCAAAGGCACGCTCAGAGGCGTCGTAGAATCCATAAAGGTGCCAGGTTGCAGTTCCAGTGTTCATAAACCAGCGCGGTATTCTTAGCTCTTCAAATATAGGAGCAGCCGTCAGCTGCACCATGAAGATCAACATGTCCTCTTCGGGTATCCATATTCGTTCCAGCGTTGAAACTCTTTTCTTCTCACTCAGCAGTCTCTGCCGACTCCGTAATATTTAAAAGTTCTGAATGACTAGCTGCCCATTTATCTACTGCCATCTCTGCTGACGCCAGTATGCTGATAAGCTCCTCCTTGACTTATAGAGTTTCATCAAGTGTCTTCTCCCGCTAAAGAATCATCCACATATCGACGATTTTGAAGAACCCAGAAACCAACAGGTATTGAGCATTTTCTGCTTCTTCCAAATTAAAGAGAAACGTCGCAAAATATTAGAAATAAAAAGAAATTTGGCACTATTGTATTCCCTGAGGATCAATAAATTCATTTCAACATTATGAATAGCTAAGGAATAATTAACTCATCATCTTATTATCTTATAAACTTCATTTTCTTGATAGCTGATCTCGTATACTAAACTAAAATACTTTAACTTTAAAGTTGGAAAATAATTTATTGCTGGATTTAATTTAAAATATTTTGACTATTGATCTCATCAAGTCAAAGAATTTTAAACTCATATTTCCCGAGAAGGTGTACTGTATTGTAGACAGTCTCTTCAAACCTCTACTTAACTGGTAATCGAAGAATAAATTTATTTCGGACAAAAATTATAAAGAACAAGGTTTATAAATATAAATGTTAGAAAAACTAAAATATATAATAAGAAAATTGTATTTCGCCCCGAGTTGCCTGCTGGGCTCTTCAGATGATAGGCAACCCCATCTTAGATTAGAGCAAAATGTTATGCCAGTTGGATGTTGTCTATATAACCTGAACATGATAAATGTACTAGTGGAGACAAAAACTTGTCTTCCATCTAGTGTCTAACCTTTTTCTTTATAATTTTTTCCGGAAATTTTCAGACATCGGAGTTTTATTCTCCAATTAATCGTCAAGTGAAGGTTCGAAGAGACTGTCTCCAATACAGTACACCTTCACGGGAAATATGAGTTTAAAATTCTTTGGCTCGACGAGATCAATAGTCTTTCTCAAATTTATATTGTACTTTTACTTTACTTATAAAAGCACTATACCTTATTTATAAATTGCTATCACCTATACATATTTTCTACTTCTTCATAGTACTTACTACCATTATACCTCACTTATAACACAATCATAGTAGGAATGAGAAAGGGGGTGTAAACATTTTTGCCGCGTACGTACTGTCCAGCTCGCTGATTTTTGTAATTGCTGGAATTCTAAATGCATTGATTGATTAATGTAAAGAAAACTTTATTACGCATCTTTCTCACATTTATACAAAATATCCACCTGTACTCGTTTTTGTATTATTTAAGGTAGCTCTATGGGTACTCTCTAGTCTACTGCGAGATGAAACGAAAAATTGTTTTAAATACTTTATAAGCGTGTTAAAAATGTTTCAAAAATTTTTTCTTCAGTTTTCATTTAAGTTTAATACCCTATTTTTTATTATTTTATTAAAATAAAACATTATTGCAAACAATTCTCTGTTTATTTGACTTCGGTTTCATCCTGACATGAAAATTTGGCGACACTGGACAATGAGTATCCTTTCGCACCAACTGTATGAAGAATGATGCGATGTTACCAAATTTCTATCACTTCCTAAACTAACCGTGAAAACAAGATTTTGCTTGTTATGCTAATCAATATCTTTTAATTTTACACGGTAACCTATAATAATTTATATATTTTTGGAAAGCTGAGACATCGATCTATTAAAAACTAGTTTTTCAATAATGGCATACACAGCTATCTATAAAAAAATCTTCTCCTCCTGTCTCTCAGAGTGCCTGTCCCATAAGAGCTAATGTTAAATACCTCAACTTTAATTTACAATATTTTTAATTTTTACACGGTAACTCGCCTCAAAGTTTATAAAATATATTCAGTAAATCCTCCTGAATATTTCTACATATTTATTTTTTATGTCTTAGAAAGTCGGATTAACCCAAGAGCTACCTTAAGAAAAACGACGACTATAGCTTGAAAAAATTTCTTGACTTTTTTCTATCTTCAAATTTTTAGTTAATTTTCCTTAATATATTTTACGACTTTCAAAGTCTTTCCGAAGTTTTTAAATATTTCAGTGCCATATACTGATTTTTACAAAATATTTCTTTCGATATCTTAGGGCAGCGCTTTCAATCGAAAAAGTTATGCGAGGAAGTTTTGTATCTTGAAAACTTCCAACGACAAAAATTTTCCATAAAGTTCAAGGAAGCTTTCTGAACAAGTTTCAAACCTACAATGATCATAGAAACAAAATGACAAACGAGACCGGGCGCTTGACACAAGCTGCACTTTACAGTAACGAAGCTCGATCTTCGCTGCAATGTAAGCACTCTACTAACTGGATTGTTTCATTGACACAGTCGGAATTAAATATTTTAAGGTAAAAGCTATATACGCATATCTGTGACGCCACGGTCTTTCTATATTTGTCTCTTTCTACTTCCATGTATTAAGTATCGGGAAAAACTATTTTTTTTTTAATATTTCTCGTCAAGAAAGGGGGCTAATTTTTTTTTATTAAAACGACTTTATACTCTAGGTAATGGTTTAAATCCCGTATTTTTTTCTTGCAATATCAATAAAAGTAGATTACTAATGGGGATTACAGCCTATGGATGTAAGCCCCTGGTGTTCACAGGATATGGGCCGAAATCCCCATTGCTTTGATTGGTTGCTAGGTCTCAACGCAGTCGAACCGCTGCGGAAGAGGGGTGCGATGTACCGTGACGTCGCCTGTAAGCCCCTGTGGCTCATAGACTGTGGGCTGAAGTCCCCATTATTCTAATTGGTCGCTAGGCCTTGGAAAGTTGGACCGCCAGTAAAGTAGAGATGCGTGGCTAGACGTCGGTGTCTGACTCCAGTCGGTAGATCTTTCTTACAATGCGTCACCTGCTACAGTTAGCTTTTTTTTGTCCATTGTTTTGCATAAATGAAGAACCATATATTCTGGAAATATATAAACACAGGTATATGCATTCACACCGTTCAAATCTTCTCTCTTATAATGCAGTATAAGAGTAGTTGGAAGTCAGACACGACTGAGACAATACGTCGAGTCGGATTCAGCGATAGCTATAGACATAACTTCAGAAAGCTACGCTTTCCTGCGGTTAGAATTGCATCAGTGCACTCTATGAAGAAACGCACATTTTAAAAAGTTTTCAGTTGACATACATCAATCACAGCATATTTTTTGAGCATCAGTGAATAAAGTTATTATGCGTTACGAGTTCGAGTGTACGAGTTTCGGTCGGTGGGTGAGCTTCGAAGAGAGTTTGCTTACATTATACAACCATAGGTCTGCCTTAGCGTGCTGATTATCAAGTGCTGATACTCTTAAGCTGATCACCCTCTCTTACTCGGATTAACGAATAGTACCGAATGCGAGAGCACCTTTTTTTCTCTCGCACTGTTGGCGAGCTACGCCGGTTTCGCTCTTGCTATCTCTCTCTTTTCCCATCGTATGTTTATCGAGAGCTCCAAGACTGAATGATGTTCATCGATTCTGTCTCTGTTAGTGAGCCATACGTTATCTACTGTTACTGAATCATGCAAACACTCATCGCCAGACAAGAGAAGAATCTCCTACATGGAAAGTACATATATTAACCTCAAGAAAAAGGGAGAGCAGACGACGCGAGGAGCAACCGTAATACGTTTAGCCGCCTTGAGAAAAAGATGGGAAGGTATAAAGTATAGGTATGAGGAAATTTTGTCTTCCTAAGCAGCCCTGACTGCAACGTTTCCTTATTTGAAGGACGATTTCATAACGGAAGCCGAAGAATGTTATTTAAAGAAAAAAACAAAATATCTAGATGCCTTGAATGCGTTGCAATCAAGAGTAACTACACTAACTGAACAACTTAATGATACGCGTCCAATAAATCTGCCTTATTTCTTAGGTAAATACTCAGAGCGGACATCATTTAAGAACCTCTTCACTGCCTTAATGGCACAACATGATATTATCACTAATGTGAAGCGCATATACTATTTGAAGGCGAGTTTTTCTCAGGTGAAGCGGATAATTTCATCAAAAACATCTCGGTTAGTTCAGACAATTACGACCGTGCATGAGCACGGTCATGTGAGAAGTTAACTTATCTCTATGCTAATAAAAGAACGCCTAATAATTCCTGTCTGAAGTCTGTTTTCCAGATTACCGCTCTAAGGTCTGAGCCACACCAGGCCTTAAAATTTGTAAGAGTCAGCACTAACGAAGCAATCAACACCCTGAGAATTCTCGAGTGACCTGTTGGGACGATGGACGATATCTCGTTCTTTCTGACTATCCATCGACTCTATCTCTTTCTGAAAACTTCGTCATCTCCCATCACATGGAAGGACTTAGATATGCTCCTTGAGTCTCACATCCAAGCTTCGGAAAGGGCAGAGCTGGTACCACTCTCGACATTAATGGATATTCTTCAGCGATCAACGAAGATTTCTGACACGAAAAGGTCCTTTTCCAATGTTTCCAAGGCCACGGTTCATAATTTCGCAAGTTAGAAAAGTCAAAAGTTTTCACTCTGCCGAGGAGAACTCTACATCAATTCATATGAAAAGTTTAAGTCTCATTTCGTTGATAATCGTTATAACTTCATTTCAGAAATGCAACTATGTTATAATTGCCTCGAAACGCATCTAATTCGGGACTGCAGATCAAAGCGGAGGTGTTACACCTGCCATAAACAGCATCATACTCTACTGCATAAAGTCTTCGGTAATACCAACAGCGGCAGCCAGACACAGCAACCTCCGAGTTCCACGACCAGTACACAGTCGACGGCACCTTCCTTTTCACCGCCTGGAACATTTCAACCTAAATCTACGTTACTCTCAACAATAGTATTAAAGAGTCAGAGGTCTTTTTCATTGCAGAGTCCTTGGTTCAGTACTTAAGACTGCGTCTAGAAAGTTTCTGGCTATAAGAGGAAGTTCCTGTAAAATCCGCTCAATTTCTCACTGATGACGAAGCTGTAGGTTAGCATCATTTTTTTCACACGCATAAACGAGCATCGGATAGAAGGAATATTCTAAAACTCTCTCTTAAATTAAATGTATCTCAGTTAGGGAAATCTGAAAACGCAGCTCGCCCTATGCTTTTTCGCATGAAGAAACGCTTCAAGGATCAACCTCAATTGCATGAACAATATTTAAAATTCATGAGCGAGTATGCTACAGTGGGTCATATGATCCAACTACCTTTAAGAACCTCTAAAATAAACAATTCCGATTTCCCTTAGCCTCATCATGGAGTGTTCAATATCACCGTAGAGAAACCAAAATTACGAGTTGCGTTCAATAGATCAATGAAACTGTCAAATTGTATTCCAATCAACGACTGCCTTCATACGGGATCTAAATAACAAGTCGACATCGTTGATATTATCATTGTCAATGATATTAGATTATCCTGCGTTGGCATGCCTACCGCTACGTCTTTTCAGCCGACATTGAGAAGTTGTTACGGAAAATATTGATTGATCCTAGACCCAAAATTTCAGCGAAATAAAGACCGACCATTTAAGCCTACAACACCGTTATATATAGACTCTCGAGCTCACCTTATCAAGCTATACATACTCTACATCAACTCAGATGAAGGGGCACGATTTCCACGCACTGCTCGTATGCTGCAGGACAACTGTTATGTTGATGATTTGCTTGCAGGAGCAAGTAATATCGACGAACCTATTCAACTCAAGGCAGAATTGACTTCATTGCTTATGGCGAGTGGTTATCCGCTTAATAAATGAATATCAAATCATCTTCGACTTCTAGCAAATGTGCCTAAGAGTCAGTTTGTTCAATCGCAACTGAAATGACAGCCAACGCATGTCTTATTAATGCTAGGAGTTTCGTTACGTCCAGCAGAAGATGCCTTTTATTTCTGTTCAAGGAATCTTTACCGACTGAGAAAATTACGAACAGAAGAGTCTAATCCCTAATTGCTCAGCTTTGCGATCCTCCAATTACTAATAAGTTCAAAATTTTTATGCAAACTTTATGGCATTCAGGGTTACAGTGGGATGAAGTCTTACCATCCCAGTTGCGAAGAAGCCGGGCTGCCTTATTTAACCACCTTGTAGATTTGCATTTAATCTCCGTACCTCGATGATTCTCAGAGAACATAAAAAAACTTAGAAAACCTCGAGGATTCTCAGATATTGCGTAGATATTGTAACGTCTATTCTGTTGATTTTGAAATCCAAGGTAGGACCACTTAAGCAGGTCTTCTTCCCCGCTTGGAATTATACGGTACTTTGCTCCTCGCTCGCCTAACAGAATAAATACAAGAAATACTTGACACGAAGGAGATTGCCTGCCACCTATAGTCTGATTCAACGATGACTCTATCATTGATTAAAGGACATCCTATTCTCTGGAAAACTTATGTCGCGAATAGAGTTTGAGAGATGCCTTAGGCAAGCTAGCAGCATGTCAAGCGTCCCAACACCCATCACTTCAAAGATAACCCATCTGATCTTGTCTCTCGAAGCGTCTCTCCTCAGGAGCCTGCTAATTTTTCATTGTAGATCCAACGACTATCCTTCTTAGCTAATCCTATCTCTCACTGAGAATTTGAAGGTACCTTCGGGAACCAGAAGATGTCCAGAAGTGGTCCAGAGAGATGCAGTCCTATCTGTCTCGCCGTGCACATTCCACGCATCGAATTTAATCTTCTCCAACGATATAGCTCAATCAATAAACTGTTGCGCGTGACTGCAAGCTATCAACCGTTTATTTATCGTTTACAATGTCGCAAGAGAAAGACTACCTCTCTAAGTTCTATGAAACTAACTCCGAAACCGATTTATATTATTCGCAAAGTCTAGGTAGTTCACGAGCAAAATCTATATTTTCATGACAAGATTCAGCTCTTGTTGAAAAAAACCTGTTTTTAAGAAAGAAACATTAATTCGCTTAAATCCGTTTTAGACCCTTTCGCTGCATGCCAACGGACGACTGCGACACTCGCTTCTACACTCAAATGAGAAAAATCCCGTGATTCCGCCCAGAGAGATCACACAACTGTTCATATAGAGCGCTCACCAAAAAACGCTACATGGAGGAACACAGATGACGCTCAACTACCTTAGGCAACGCTTTTAGATTGTGCGAGGATGTCAGCATGCCAATGCTATTACCTTGAAGTGCCTAAGATATTGCTGTCTACGCGCAGCGCCAACCACGCAGCTTATGGGAGACTTGTCTCCTAAGCGAGTACAACAATTTTGTCCATTTCTGGACAGCGGACTGAACTATGCAGAATATCTGGTCATACAAGGGCTACTAGTATGACGAGATATCTTTCATAGAGGTTGCTTCCGGATACTTCACCCTTGATTTCCTCAACGTGTGTAGACATTTTATTACACGGCGAGGAATTTGCGCCAGTCGATCCAGCGATTGTGGTACAAATTCCGTACCGAGATGGCTCACCTCGCGAATGACAATGTAATCCACCCTCTGCTCCCCCCCTGCCACTTTGGTAGAATCTGAAAAACTGCGGTCATATCCGTTAGATCCCATCCGATGACCCGACGGATCTAACTGCACTGATGTCCGCTCATGTTCTGATTAAAACATCTACACTCACAGTTCATACATAAACACTACGTTGCTTAGGGCAATCGGTAAGCTCAGTATTCTGCCTTTTTTATTAGATCGTTATTCGCCAGAGACTGGCGAAGGTAGATGGAATGTTCCGGATTAAATGAAAAAACATATTTTAGACAGATTCACACCGTTCAAATCTTCTCTCTCATAAGAATACAGTATAGGAGAATTTGAAAGTCAAAAATGACCGCGACAACACGCACACTATACAGATATTACACACACTTTGCAGTAAATCTAATTAAATAGTCCCTTTTGTTATTGACAATTTGATGTCAGCTATTATTATTAATAGACACAAAAAGTGATTGCCTTTTTCATTTTTGTTTGTGAGTTTAAATAAATTAAGTAAATTTTAAATGTGGCTTTGTGTTTAAAGTGATTTGCCTTCTTAATATCCACTATGAAGATGCAATGCTTCAAATGTTTAACTACAGTACGCCTCATCGTTATATCGTATACTTTAAATAAGTCTTGAAAGTTTTAGAATCACAGTTAATCTGTTTTTTTCGTGAACATCAGTGCAATAATTTTAAGACGTATAGAGTTGTAATAAAAATAATAACTAATAATAAATGGTAATAAATAATAAACTATAAAAAATTTTAACTAATTTAAAAAATGTTACATGCATATATTATATGGGCATATCACTAGAACTTTTCATTTTGATGATGGTGTGTTGTTACTCATTAAAAATTAGAAATTTAATAATTTAAGGCTATAATTGACTAAATAATACAATATTTTGAAACTTACTATGGTATTTTGGTCGATTGCAACCTACATTCGACGACAATGACTACAAAACCTCGTCAAAAAGCAATATAACAGTATGATGATTAAAGTTTTTTTTCCTGTACTTACTGTAACTTTTTGATCGAAGAAAAGATTATGCTAATGAGGATAAGCATAACAACGATACAAAAATCTTCTATAGGTAAATGTGCCGGGTAGAGTAAAAATATAAAAAATTATGAAAGCAGAGATGGTAAAATTTTCGAAATTCATCTTTATTTATCTTATCCGCTACAACTCTTTTAACGATTGCTCAAGCAAGTCTATACTGGGGCAGCATATTCTTCACATATAGCGATCTATAAAATAATCTATAAAATAATGCCAGAATAGGATTTATGCTTCGAATAAGGAAAAAATTGTAAGCGCTTGAAATTTTGTTGCTGATAAGTAACTCAAGTAAAAAAATCACTATTTTAACTAGCACATTTATCGGTTCACAGTACCGGATTCTGAATAATGATGAACTACATTAATTGATATAAGTCATGTGGTGTCAATTTGTTCACAGTATTGACATATATGTAAGGAGAATAGTAGATAAACTTTTATTGAATAGAATAAGTTTTTATTCTAAGATTAATTCAGCATCCAAGTCTAATAAAATTTTTCAAATTATATGGACCAAAGATAAAACTGATTTTATGTACCTGAATTATTTTTTTGTAACAATTTAGAATGTTTGATTAGTCCACCATGCAAACATTTTTCATTGATCCCTTATGGCTGGTGTTTAGAATTTGATCCAAAACCAACTAAAATGAAGAAGAGGAAAATAAAAGATACTAATTTTCCTAAAACGAGAAACGCAAAGAGAAAGCTCAAAGAAAAAAAATTTTTTGAAGAGAAAGAAGAAAACAAACCTAAACGTTTGACACGTAATTCGAAAAGTAAAAGTTTTTTTTTTAACGTAAATGTTTATAGAAAAACTAAATCCGCTCCGTAGCTTTCTGCATCTGGGTTTGGAATCGGGTGTACTCGATATCTAGATAATGATTCGCTGATGATAGTGACTAAGTAGTGTGCTTCGTAGCTTTTTAATATAAATTAAAATCATAATATTTTTTACATTGAATTTCTTTATGATAATCAGTGATAAAATATAAAATATTGGCAAGTATAAGTGACACGAAGAATGAGGGAGCCGCACTACACTATATTTCTTCAATTGACATTTTTTATACTCTACATAAAATTGTAGATGAAATAGTTATTATTATGCAGTTGTACGAGTGAAATATAGTCGGTCTCAAAATAAAGATATTAATGTTGTCTTTGTTTTTTGAAAAAAGCTTCATTAAAATAGACTGACAAATAATTTAATAAATCTTTTTAGAAATTTTATGGGCTTATTTTCTTTACCGCTTTTATTTTACTTCTTGGACGGCATACAACAAAAACTCTTGATATCGTATGCCTTTGCTGTCGGTCGTTTTATATTACACAAACAATATTAGTGATCGCTTGCTTATTTACAAACCCGCAAGTTATTATTAATTATTCCACTCCCACTGCATATACGTATACAAATAATAAATCTTTTTTGTATCTAATGTACAGTAAGATTTTTTAAATTATACCTTAAAATATTATTATATTAGTTTATATTATATTTATCAACCTTTACGTAGATCGAGCGTTTTATTAAATTGAAGATAATTTTTTATTAGTTTAAAATGATTTTGCATTGTGTACTTTCAAAAACTATTAGATTCATCATTTCTTCCACTCCCGCACTTTCACAAGCTATGAAAATGAGTCACCATATTTTTTTCGTATGTATTAAAACTGAAAATAACAGATTAAATTGGTTACGAGGATGTAGTATATATATATTGAAAGTTGACCACTATAATGCAAACATAGGCGGCGATAGCGACAATATCTTTTAAAGTTAAAGGAATAAGAAATAAAGGATAAGGCATAACATTGGTAGTATATATAGCGGTACTACCAATGTTATTTCTTATTCCTCATTCCATATGTCTCTCGCGTGCAAGGACCCATATTCTCTTTCTCTCTCCCTCCCTCTCTCTCTCTCTCTCTCTCTCTCTCTCTCCCTCTCTATTAGATGGCACCAGACGCATCTTGTTGTAAGGGCCCCCGCTAGGTGGCGACGGCCATTTCCACAACACGCATGAGACTGGGAACGGAACGGGTTATATATATGACCGCGCCAGTTAACTCCATGTCGGAAAATATTTTTATATTTCCATGCTATTTTTGTGATACATCAGCCTTGCATTAATAAACACCCATACAGTCATTACTCAGTACAAATGGTATCCCCCCAGTCCCACCAATATCACTTTTCGTGGGTTTACTATGTTTTTCTTGTAGTTATGCTAAAGAAGCAACCCGCCAAGTGCCCTATTTGTTGTAAACCAGTCACTAGACAAACGGGTCAAGCGTTGCCTTGCATCGGCTGCAACAAGCTAGTGCACTCGGACTGCTGCTCGCCGGATATATTGGTGT
Source organism: Megastigmus dorsalis (assembly GCA_900490025.1). Taxonomy (NCBI): domain Eukaryota; kingdom Metazoa; phylum Arthropoda; class Insecta; order Hymenoptera; family Megastigmidae; genus Megastigmus; species Megastigmus dorsalis. The sequence continues at coordinate 14,782 of UELU01126646.1, forward strand.
CGTCGAGAGGTGTGCATTGTGCACTGTGCCCCGAGCTCTGCACGAACAGTGTCCCTCAGTAAATCGCAGGTACCCCCTCTCTCAGAGCCACCCTGTGACCCCGCCCCTCTCTCATCTAACGTGGTTCACGAGGCCACTTCTACGGCTGCCAGTGGCTCTGTGAAGAGGCTTGGTTCGCCCATCTCTCCTGCTCTTGCACAGGTTTCCAAGCAGTACTGTGCGAATTTTATCTCGAGCGAGTCTGAGACCGATTCTCCGTGTGGCAGCACTCAATCGGATATAGGGTTGGCTCTTTCTGCAGCTTCTTCGACTATCATGGGGGAAGCACCGTCAGCATGGTTCTCTACATGGGCGACGGATCACGGCTCCACGATCTCGACCATCCAGCGCGATATGGAAAACCTGCAGCGCGGCATAAAAGAGCTGAATTCTCAAGTCAGAGCAGAGTTGAATGAGACGCCTGCGGCTGTTTCGACTCTCGCATCGCGTGTTCAAGCCCTCGAAAATGCGGAGAAATCACGAGGCTCGCAAACCACAGCGGGCGACAACGCGGATGCTTGCGAGGTGCTCGTCACGGGCAAACCTCGCACAGTGTCGCTGAACGACACAGCGCTCGCGGGCCGCCTTTTCGCTTTTCTCCAGCTTCCACTCTTAGTAGGTTCCATTATCCTTACCCGAGAGTGGCTTCCGGCTGGCGCGTCCGCGGCCGCATCATCGTCTAGAGTCTCAAATACGAGTACATCCGCGGCACGTGGGCTTGTATTGCGTCTTTCTTCCCCGGGTGCGCGCGACTTGGTGATCTCACGGGCGGAAAATCTAAAGGGGCGGCGTTGCGAGGAGATCTTCGGAGAGGGCGGTAGATCGGCTCTCTTTCTGCGAGCATTGTGGCCAAAAAACATCCATGTGCTTCTTGGCAAGGCATTCGAGGCCCAAAAGCGATTCAATTACGCTAGAACTTTAGTGAAAAATCTCACAGTCTGCATGAGAGCTTCGCCCACCAGTCCACTCACACCGGTATTCAGCGAGGCTGATCTAGCGGCTCTCCCACCAGCCCCTCGCACTTCGTGAAGGACCGCGAATCTGCCGTTTTTTATGTCTAGCTCTTCATCCCAACCCTACCCTCTCCCCCATTAGCATTAGGCACTACTCAGCAGTCGAGAGTTCTTCGACCTTTTAACCACACAGACACAGATATTTTAAACGTTTTCCATGTTAATGTAAATAGACTTAAGACGCACTTCGCAACCATTGAGGCGCAGTTTTTAAAGAAAGAGTGTGACATCCTGGCATTGACTGAGACGTTTCTCACCAACCTTGACTCCGACTCTATCCTACTATTACCAGGCTTTAATTTTTTCCGAAATGATAGAGTCGGCAAGGAAGGCGGGGGCGTCGGAATATACGTGCGCGACTCTTTCAAGGTCAGAATACTAGCAGCATCTGATCCACTCTTCTCAAACTCGCCGCAGTTTCTGTTACTTGAAATCAAAAACGCGAATAACTCCCTCTTATTCGGAGTCGTTTATAGGCGTCCCAGATCAGCTTATCCAGAAATCTTCTTCAACGTTTTATCGTCCTTTCTATCATCGTATACTAATATCATTATCACTGGAGACGTTAATTTAAACATGAACGTCGATGATACTGCTTCTCGCCACATGCATGGCCTTATAAACGCTCACTCGCTGTATCTCGTCCCATCGGAACCCACACATCACGCCATGTGTCAAGACCATGTCTCACACACATGGCTTGACTTATTCATTACAAGCAACGCATCATCCATTCTATTATATAATAAATCGCTATCACCCTTTATTGCGGGCCACGACATCATCAGTATACGTTTCAAATTCTCCACCCCATCTCACGCCAAAAAATTCAAGTTTTCTCGCTCATTAAAACGCATTCTTCCCGACCGCCTCATAGATTCTCTCACCAATCACTCTAAAAATACCCTTACGGCAGATTCGCCCCACATAAATGTTCGTAATGTCCCACACAATCTAGTCTCTCTGAATTTCACTGTGCCTGTAAATAGCTGCAACTTAAACGCTCTCTCGAAAGAACTATCAGCCGCTATAGTCAGCGCCTTTGATGAAGTTGCGCCCATTCGCAAAATATCAATCTCATCAACGCGAAAACCATAGGTAACGGAAGATATCCGAGAACTCATGAGGGAACGAGATAAACATTATCGTATTGCAAAGTGCTCTGGTCTCGCTTCGGATTACCTTCACTTCAAGGCGATACGTAGCGCGATCTCAAACCGCCTCGACACAGCTAAAAACCGTTACTTCGCCGAGAAGCTTCAGCGTGCTCCGGATGCATCTGCGAAATGGTATCACCAGCGGGTCGCGAGCGTCACCACTTAATTACTGTACGTGCGCGGACCTAAACAGACACTATGCGAGCGTAACCGCGCATTTAGCACCCTTCACGCGTTCTCAATTCAGTGCATTTGTCGAATCGCGAGGGCTCACGCAGAAAATGACCAATACTTCTCCTTTCTACCAGTCTCTCAAGAACGCGTTCTTCGAGCCATAAGCAGCTCATCGTCAAGGGCAACTGGCCCAGACGGCATCTCTGCCGAGATGCTTAAGAGTGGCTCCCACTCTCGTGGCACCCATCACCTCTATTTTTAACAATTCTCTCGCTACTTCCTCTTTTTCCACGCAGTGGCGGAGAGCATTCCTCACGCTTCTCGCGAAAAAGGCTGCAATGGTCTCGATGTCAGACACACGCCCCATAGCGATGCTATGCAAAATATCAAAAGCTCTCGAGCTTGTCGCCCATTCCCAGCTCTCCCGCCACCTCGAGTCGTCTGGTCTCCTCGATCCGCGGCAGTTCGGCTTCCGCCAAGGCCATAGCATCCAAACAGGGCTCCTGGGGGTTCTTGACGACGTTAGGAGAGCATTAAACAAGCGCATGATAACCGTGCTTGTTCTTTTCGATTTCTCTAAGGCGTTCGATATGGTCCCCCATGGTCTTCTCCTCCAAAAGCTGAGGCGCATGATGTGCTCGGACGCGACCCTCGCGTGGTTTTATGCCTACTTGCATGACAGGCTCCAGGCGGTAGTAGACACGGGTGGCTCAACTTCTGAGTGGTTAAGGGTCATGGCGGGCGTTCCGCAGGGTAGCGTTCTTGGCTCTCTTTTATTTATTGTTTTTATAAATGACCTTCCCTCAGTGTTGAGAGCGTCGGAACATATGATCTTTGCCGATGACACCCAGATCTTCTACTCTTTTCCTCCAGCCGACCTACGCGAGGGCATCGAGACGATCACTCGTGACGCCAATGCTGTGGCCAACTGGGCTGCCACAAATGGCCTTCCTCTGAACCTCGGGAAGACCAAGGTGATGCTTTTAGGCAGCGAGGCATTCATCTCCCGCATAGACCTTGAAAGCATCCCTAAAGTTCATATTCTCGGGGTTCCAATCCCATACGCTTCCCGAATAAAAAATCTTGGTGTCCTCATTACCCCCACTCTCAACTGGGCGCCCCACGTCAATCAATTCGTAGGCCGTGTCTATGGCACCCTACGCTCCCTTATGCACTACCGCCATTCACTTACTTTCTCGTTGAAAAAGAGCCTGGTTGAGAGCTTGGTTTACCCCTATTTCGATTTAGCCTGTGCATTCTACAATGACGTAGGCAAAACTCACAGCACCAAGATTGAGCGAGCTCGCAAATGCCTGCGTCCGTTTCGTTTTTCGTAACATTCTTTGGCGTGGACATGTTACACCGCACAGCATTAGCCTAGGCTGGCTCTATGCTGCCAGACGCCGTGAGCTCTTCATAGGCACACTGGCGTTCAACATCTTGGCACATCGCAACCCAGCCTACCTGGCTTCAAAGTTCCAGCGTATGAACATTGATGGGTGCACTCGCTTCTCAAACCGTCTGCCCCCTAGAGTCCTCACATATGCAGCACCAAGGACGGAAGCCTGGCGAAAATCGTTCACTGTCACGGCCTCAAACATCTTGAACGCCTTCACGCCACCGTCCTTCGACATCAACAACATCGCGAGGTACAAGGCCGACCTACGCGAGGAGCTGCTCCAACGTGATCACGATGACTGGAGGCAGAGGGTCATCAACGAGGGTCTTCATTGGACGCCTCCACCATCCTTTCAAGCACTTCGTCGAGACACGAGATGACCACTGCGCGCAAGAGGAAGAAGGTAGCTTATTCGTCAAGAGGCGCAATGACGCAATTAGTTACTTAATTTCATTAAAATTTCATGGTTAAAAACCAATCTAATCAAATTCAGAGAGTCACATTAAAATGCTTCAGTTTTTTTGTTTTATAATATTTATATTTTTATGTTTTAAATTTTTGAAAAATTGTTTTATTTTTGTTATAATTCTTTGATTTCTGTGTGTATGTCACTGCACAACAGTTTTTATTTTTATTTTTCATTGTTATGTAAATACAAATGTACATTTATATGCTCTTGGGCCAAATGGGGTTCTACCTCCCGGCCCCAATAAAGACAAATTCAATCAATCAATCAATCTCTTAGGAGTTTAGACAGCATCACAGTACTCAGACAGCCCTGCTTAAACTGACAGACGACATACGCATAGGCATTGATACAAGGATGATCACCTTGTTGGTGCTCTTTGATTTCAGCAAGGCGTTTGACACCATCTCTCCTTCGAGACTGTTGAGCAAACTGCACGATCTTGGGCTCTCGAGGTCTGCACTCCTGTGGATTAAATCGTATTTACAGAGCCGTACTCAACGCGTATCATCTAAAGATGGTTGTTCCTCGAGGGTTGAGACAAATTTGGGAGTGCCGCTGGGGTCGGTCCTCGGGCCTTTGCTCTTCAGTCTCTATATCAATGATCTTAAAGACCTCTTTGATCGTGGGACGGTCAAGCACATACTATATGCTGATGACCTCCAAATTTATATTCAAACACCTGCAGATAAACTTCTGGAGGGAGCAGCTTCCCTGTCTGACGCGGCACGTTTAGTGTCGGAGTGGGTCGAGCGCTTGTCCCTCCGTCTCAACGCTGGCAAGACCAAAGCAATCTTGTTTCGTTCTCGAAAATATGTTAATGATTTAGTTAAAACTGGATGGCCAGACGTTGATATGGGGGGTGGAGCGCTCATGCCTTTTTCCGACATGGTTGTGAATCTCGGTGTTAGACTAGATAGCAAATTAACGTGGAAACCGCAGGTCGATTGTGTAACTAAAAAAGTAAATAAAGCCCTTTATAGCCTGCGGTTTATAAGGGCATGTACCACCGAGACATTACGCAGAAGGCTTGTTGAGGTTCTAGTCTTACCCCATCTTGACTATTGCGCTGTAGTATGTCTTGACTCGTCCGACGAGCAAAAGCAACGACTACAGAGACTGAATAATACGTGTGTGAGATACATATATGGTGTTAAGAGGGACGAGCACATCACCCCTTATAGAAAGCAACTGGGCTGGTTGCGTGTTGATACTCGAAGGAATTATTTTGCTGCAATTATTATGTATAAAATCCTTCGACTCAATGAACCACCTTACTTAGCGGCATTTTTCCATAAACACCAGTCCAGGGGCACTAGTAGAGGTGATGCACAAGAACTCTCGGTGCCAAGTGTGCGCACGGAAACTGGTATGCGATCTTTCCAGGTTCAACGTGCGCGCTTTTGGAACTTTCTCCCAGACAATCTGCGCAACATACCATCTTTGTGCGAATTCAGGACGGCGGTCTTCAAATATCTTTTTGAGCTTGATATATAATCGAAAAGTCCACCATAAACTGCAAAATCATATTTCCTGACTTACACCCACACAGGGGACAATCAGATGGGTTTTCTTTATGTTAACTTATTTTGTTTCGTCCCCTATACATCGTTTTTAAAGTGTGAGTGTATTTATTGGTATGAGAGTGTGTATGAATGGAATGAGTAAATGTGACTTGTATTGTATAAATTTTATTTTTTTAATTCATGACTGATAGGTATAGACAGTTTTTGGAAATTTTGTTTATTTGTATTTTAATATAAGACGCGCTATGATATTACATATAGAATTGTGCAATATTTTAAGACTGATTATTTGTATTTGTATTTTTATTTTTATTTTTATACTTATACTAATTGATTAAGCACGTGTGTGATATCATAGCTAGACTGAGTCCAATGAGACTGATTTAAATAATATACATATGAAGAAGCGTCAAGAAATGAAAAAGCAATTGTATGAAATTATTTTTGTAAACGACTTACAAATAAGCGTATATCTATCTATCTATCTATCTCTACGTCTGACTCAGTGGTGGTAGATTCTTGGCCAGTAGGAGAGGAGGCGAGCGGGCGCACATTTTCACCTCCGCTGCGGACCTGCAGGTGATATCTGATGCCTATTGTGGAGGGATTGGCTACCGTACTACTCGAGTTGTAGAGAAGGAGGGCGGCCAACCTAACATTGGGGGTGCTGTATCCTCTGCATGACTTCAGCGGGACGCTGCTGGCGGGGTGATGGAGGGAGCATTGAGGGCGGGGCGATGGAGGGAGCATTGAGGGCGGGCTTTGTCAATGTGAATTCTTTGAGAGCTCACATTGAGCAAGTCCGTCAGTTTCTTGCTGTCGGTCCGTCTTACCACCTTTTCGGAATTGCGGAGTCATGGCTTGGCCCAATCGTCGACGACAGTCTCGTTCGGATTGAGAGGTACAGTCTCGTGCGTCAAGACCGTAATATTCATGGCGGTGGTGTTGCCTTATATATCAGAAATGACTTCAAAGTCAAGGTTTCATCTACATCTAAAAGTACGGGTCCAATAAAACCATCTATACCGGAATTTTTCATGTGTGAGGTACAAAGGGACAACTCACCGCCAGTCTTGGTCGGAGTAGTTTATCGGCCCCCAAAAATTGCTTTTAATAGAGACCCTGATTTTCTCTGTTCCTTACGGGATTTGTGCGACAATTACAGTCACAAGGTTATCATGGGGGATCTGAATGCAGACTTGTTGTCGACCAGTGGAGATGCAGAATTTATTCGGAATCTTTCGCATGAACTCTCCCTTAAGATCATCCAGCACGGCTCAACGCATCATACCGACACATCTCACACGTGGATTGACTTAATACTTGTTGTCGATAACGATACGGTACGTGACCGAGCTTCAGCTCCTCATAAACAAACGAAACTCTACGCATCGACGATATAAAAGGACCGGGAGTGCTGTCTGGCTAGATGAGTTTCTTCGTCTTCGCAATGAGGTTGAGATGCGTATGGATCAAGAGCGCACCTCCTATTTAAGTAATCAATTATCTGATGCTCCTGATCATAATAAGCACTTTGCAGGTGTGTCGATCGCACCCAATGAAGATATAGAGGATGTGATGGGCATTATTCTTTCTGCTTTTGAAGATGAGTTTTCCTTCAAGCCAATTGATTTTGCTGATGTAGTTCTCGCCATTTCCCATTTTTCATCACAGGCGAGGGGTATGGACGACATACCGCAAAGTGTAGTAGTTAAGTCTCTGCCAGTGTTGGGGAATTATATAG
>UELU01126647.1:0-10444 GCA_900490025.1 Megastigmus dorsalis
TTTCTTGTCTGCTTAGACTTTACTGAGTCCATACACGAGGCATGACCAGTTCTTTTGCATTTGGAACATTGCACAAGCGCCGTGTTAGTACGCGATTTTCTATCGCAGAACGCACAAATTTTCTTCTGCTCCATTTTTACAGTGTTGCCCTCTTGCGGGAATAATTAAATCGTTCAACCGCGACGACGTACACTGATAGCACTTGAGCAGAGCAAGCCAAACACACACACACTTATTAAGTATAAACACACCTATTCAAAAAGATGTTAGCGGTGACATGCGCAGAACTGCTAAGGAAAATGTCGCCAGTTTCGCCACGAGGAAACCTCCAAAGCACCAAGAAAAACTCAGCAAAAGCAACACAAGCACAGCACCCCCAGTTTTGAAATCGATGGAGATGTTGGCTTGCATAAGGCCGCGTACAAGTTACCTGCAACAAAACGTCCGAAGGCAGGCAGGCAGCAGTACCAAAGCATGACAGCGAGAGCGAAGAGAAAAGCGTGTGTATACGAGACTCACCAGAGACAGAGAGAGAGAGAGAGAGAGAGAGAGGGAGGGATAGATAGATAGATAGCATTTTATTTCGTTACAAGAACAAAAAATAATACAATTTAAAGAATAGTACAATAATCGCAATTATTACTATATATACAATAAAATATATCACAGTCAGAATCAATATTACGCAAATCAGTGTTTAGCTATCATTATTATACATACATACACTCACATAAAACAGATAATATAATTTACAAAAGGCGAATCAGTCTAGTTAATGAGTCCCAGTGTGCGCAGCAGAGCAACTAAGCATCCAGGTTAAGGAGGTATTGATAGACCGCCGTTTTAAATCTGCGCAAAGATGGTAAAAAGCGCAGATGATCAGGGAGAGAGTTCCATAGGTGCCCACCTTGAACCTGAAAAGATTTTATGCCGGTTTCAGTTCGCACCCTCGGTATTGAGAGTTCTTTTGCAACACCCTTGCTAGTGCCCCTGGACTGATGTTTATTAAAAGAAGCCGATAGATATTTTGGTTCATTCATACGGAGGATCTTATACAAAAGGATGGCGGCAAAGTAATTCCTCCTTGTATCGACGCGCAACCAGCCCAGTTGCTTCCTATAGGGGGTGATGTGCTCATCTCTCTTAGCACCATAAATAAATCTAACACCCGTATTGCTCAGTCTCTGTAGTCTAGTTTTCAGTTCAGAAGAAGCATCAAGACACACAACAGAACAATAGTCGAGGTGGGGTAGGACCAAGGCCGCAACCAGCTTTTTGCGCAAGTTCTCGGTGGTACACTGCCTAATAAACCGCAAGCTATACATAGTTTTATTTACCTTTTGTGTTACTTGGTTAATATGCGGTTTCCACGTCAATTTACTATCCAGCGTAACCCCGAGACTCACAACAGTGTCACTGAAGGACACACGTGCGCCTCCCCCCAGCTCAACACATGGCAAACCAACTTTACTCAACTCATTTACATATTTATTTGAACCGCACATTATTACTTGTGTTTTGCCAGTATTCAGCCGAAGAGACGCACTCGCGGCCCACCAGGACACAGATTGAGCCGCTTCAGAAAGACGATCGACGCCCTCCAGAAGTCTATCTGCAGGAACCTGCAGATAGATCTGAAGGTCGTCAGCATAAAGAATGTGCTTGATGATCTTACTGTCAAAAGTCTCCCGCAGGCCATTGATATAAAGACTAAAGAGCAAGGGGCCAAGGAAACGAGCCCTGAGGAACACCCAAGTTTGTATCAAGATACTCAGAACAACCATTTATCTTAGAAATAACGCACTGTGTACGACCCTGCAAGTAAGACTTAATTCACAGAAGTGCACTCCTAGAAAAACCCAGATCACATAGCCTTCTTAAAAGTCTTGTGGGAGAAATTGTATCAAATGCCTTGCTGAAATCGAAGAGCATCAACAAGATAATCATCTTTTTATCAATGCCCATGCGGATGTCTTCTGTCAACTTAAGCAGGGCGGTCTGTGTACTGTGGTGTTGTCGAAACCCTGCTTGAAAAGGATCAAGAATGCTATTCGCCGTCAGATATTCGGTTATTTGAGAGTGTGCAAGCTTCTCCAGAATGTTCGAGAGAAAACACAACAAGGCTATAGGACGAAAATCAGAAGTAGAACTTGGTACTGCAGTTTTTTTAAGAGCAACAAGTTGTGCTCTCTTCCAGGCACCAGGGAAGACTCCCTGAGTTAAGGAGGAGTTGAAAATACGTACAAGATGTTCACCAATTGTTGGAAGAGCCCGTGCAACAACACTCTGAGGGATGCCATCTGCACCCCTAGCTCGAGAGGAGAAATGCGAAATAGCAAGGAATTCATCATTAAAATTAATTGCTTTAAATGAAAAACCGTCCTCTGAGGTACCTAAAATTACATCCATCGCATCATCTATGTGATCCTTGGGCGCGACTGAAATCGCCGCAAAGTACGCATTGAGCTGATCTGTTCCAAAACCATGCAACTCCTCCCTGCTCTTCGGCAATAAACCAAGGTTGCGCATCTCCCTCCATATATCCTTCTTATTATCAAGCGCATTTAATAACTGATCACGAAGGAAGGAGGTACGCTCCCTGTCCATGCGTTCCTCGACTTCACTGCGAAGGCGTAGAAACTCATGAAGAAAAATAGCATTCCCGGTCCACTTATAACGTCTATGCGTAGCGTCATGTTTGTTTATGAGCTGCTGAAGCTCTGGACCAATCCACGGATCTCTACCCCTTCTCGGGACTACTGTTTTTAACGGTGCCAACTCATCAATTGCTTTATTTAGATTCGATCCAAGGCTTTCAAGCAGCTCATCCAAGTCACAATCAAGGTCTCGAGAAACAAAGGACGACCAATCACAGCCATGCAGCAACTCATTCAACTCAATGGGGTTAATTTTGAGATAGTCCCTGTAACTAAAAGTATCACAGGGAGGAGAAGAAGAATGCAGACCTATGGTAATATCAATAATATTATGCCTGCTATGAAAAGTCGTCAAATTGTTCCCATACTCAAGTATCGTATCGTTGTCATCCACCATCATAACGTCAATCCAGGTGTGAGAAGTGGAAGTATGATGCGTCGAACCGTGCTGGATGATTTTCAGTGAGAGTTCATCAGCAAGACGCCGAATGAATCCCGCATCATCAGATGTCGACAAAAGATCTGCATTCACATCACCCATAATTATTTTATGAGTATAGTCTCCACAAAGACCACAAAGCGAAATTAAAAAGTCAGGATCATTCTGAAAAGCAATTTTCGAAGATCTATATATAACACTAACAGAAACAGGTGGGGAATTACCCTGCTGTACGGAGCACATAATGTATTCAGAAATACATGGTTTAACGGAACTGGTACTTTTTGATTAATCATGAATAATAACCTTGACATCATTCCGCACATACAGGGCAACACCACCACTATTTACATTGCGATCCTGACGAACAAGACTATAGCCATCAATCCGAATCAGATGATCATCAGCAACTGGGCCAAGCCAGGTCTCAGCACCTCCCAAAAGGTGATAAGACGGATTATCCGCAAGAAATTGACGGTCTTGCCCAATGTGAGATCTAAGTGAATTAACATTGAGAAAGGCCGCTCTCAAACCCGCTCCCTTTACTCCACCAGCGGTCGTCCGGTCCAGTCATTCAGTGGCACCCGCTCCACCCCTCGAAGCAGACCCACCGCCCCCCTTCTCAGGCAAGACCTGAGTAACGGGGCGGCCAGACCTACCACTATGAGCATCCGCAATTGCCCTGAGATCTGCAGCCGTATTAAAAGTATGCGCACGTTCACCTCCTCCTTACCAAGAACCTTCCGCCACTATGCCAGACGTACCTAAATCCCAAAGTTATCGCAATTGATTTTAATGATAAAAATTCTCTATATAAATAATTAGGTAATCTTTCATTGATAAATATGCGTCTGACTGGCAAGCGACGATCACCTCCAGTAGCAAGAAGAGAGGGATTGATGTCCCTAGTGGTAAAATTGGTCAACAAACGCTTTGCCTGAATAATAGAGTGCACATACTTGCCAATAGTGAGGCGAACTAGACAAGATGCGGTCGACTCGATCCGGATACCGTGTTACCCTTGGTCCCATCTACCCGCTCCCCGACAGCATGCCGAGGCTGAAGAACTGTAACCTCAGAAATGACCTTCTTATCGAGTGAAGGCAGAACCATACCGAGTACCGCATAAACATCATCATTCAAACTAGAAATATCATCACCTACTATACCATTAATTATAATCTCGGAACACTCGGTCCGCTCCCGCGCTCCACAGTCATCAGCACACTGGCGGCGAGCAGCAGCAGATTTGTTAGAATTACCAATATTAACGCACACTTAAGACTCATTACTTAAAATATTATCACAGTCAGTTCCATTCCTATCATTAAATAGGTAGTCACGGTGACCATCACCTAAGTCGCAATTAAAATTTCGCTGCTTGTCGTCATCGACCATGCCGGTTACTTTGTTCAATAGATTATTAATTTGGTCTTTCAACAGCATATTCTCTCTCAATAACAACGTCCGATCATTCTGCAGGCCCTTCAGCTGGGATGACTGCAAGTTAATGACTTCTTCAAGTGAGAAGACTCGATCTATTAGTTAATTATCGACCCCCCTGTAGCTGGTACAGTAGTTGAAGAAGCGGTAGCAGTATCAAGCTTACACACAATAAGAGTCCGAAGATCGTCTATCGTTCTTGAGAGCAACTCAAACTGAATATTAAAAAGGTCCAGCATGGCCGACGACATGCTGCACGGAGGCGCATTCACAATGATGCTACTACTATTTTTATTAGCAGACAATGATTGTGCATTGACACTATGCATAGCGTTTTTATCAAGTGCAGGAGTAGAGGCACAAATGGTACTTTGAGAGGGAAAGAGAGAGTAAGAGAGTGAGACTAAGATAGGCACAGTGAGAATAAACAGAAAGAGAGACTGAAATAGAGACAAAAAGATAAAAATACAGATAGAGAAAGACAGATAAAAAAATTAAAGAGAGAGGAAGAATAAGCCAATATAGAAAAAAAGGCAGAGAGAAAAAAGAAGAGAGATATAGAAAGACAGAGAGAAAGAGAGAAATATATATATAAAGACATAGATTAAGAGGAAGAGAATGCAATCAAAATATATTCACTACACAACATAAGTTACGCATATATCATAAATATAATTAAATTCTAGAAATAATAAATAGTAATAAGTTAATAACTTATTAATTTTTTTATTTATTTATCTTACACATTGTTTATTTATTGCAAAATTTGAACATTACAATTAACAATTTATTGATAATATTAGAGTTCGGACCTTGTTCTTTAATATTCTTCTTTCATTCATACATAGATACAAATATACATACATACATACATACATGGATTTTGAGGGGAGCCATTTGCACAGCAATAACGACACCCGCGCGGTGGATAACTTGGTCGCGTTGACAACCACAGCTACTGGAGGAAATAGTGCAGTTGCACTGAGGCCTACTTTGATGAATCTTTGGGGCCAAATTACGTTGAACGATAAACTGGAGCAGCAATCCCTAGATGTGCTAGAGCAAAGGATGATCGCTATAGAGGAGGTGGCGAGCAAGGCTAGAAATATCCACACCGCGGTGAAGAACGACCACACAGCTGCAATGTCGCACCTCAGACGGCTTATCAAGAGCAGACAGAGAAGCATGGAGGCTAAAACAGCTTATAGAAACGAGCTCGAAAGGATGCTGATGCAGCCAGAAGAAGAAAAAGACAAGTCCACAAAGAAGAGAGTGGCAAATAGTCCACCTGACGACTCAGTAACCAGGGCCAGTAAGATGAGCGTCGATGGCAACGGAAGAGCCGTCACCAGATAGGAGCAGCTAAGCTCTATTGTCAAAACTGTAAGAGACCAATCACTAAGTCAGGCTAGTGTCGAAGTGGCAAGAACCCCACAAAGTCGCCGTGGCTCTGAAGACTGGGAAAGAGTCACCAGACGGAAGAAAAAGAAGGAAACCTGGAGAGAAGAAAAGCACCAGTATTTGTAAAGGCACCTCAGAGTAGGAAATTTTCGAGGTCGAGGGCAAAGGCCGTCCTTATAAAGGCAAGCGGAAACGCCAAGAGGACATACTCCGATATGCTCAAGGCAGTTAAGCAGAAGGCGAGCACGGAGGAAGTCGGCTCTAAGATAGGCAAGATGCGCGGGACGAGAGACGGAAACCTGCTCATAGAGCTCATGAAAGGTTCAAAGCTGGAAGAGGTTAGCGAAGCGATACGCGCAGCAGTAGGAGATCAATTAACTGTAAGGTCTCTTGTCCCGACAGTCACGATAGAGCTCAGAGACCTAGAAGACGGAATCACGGAAGAAGAAATCAAAGATGCAATCGTCGCATCACTCGAAGAGGTTAAACCGGAACAGGTAGAGGTAAAGTCACTCAGGGAAGGGCAGATAGGAACCCTATTAGAACTTCTGATTCCAAAAGTGACTCAAAAAGTGCTAAAACCAGGCAGAGTAAGAGTTGGATGGGTCATCGCTAGGGCAAGAGAAAAGAAGTTCGTTACAAGATGTTTCAAGTGCTTGGAATATAGACACATTGCTTCAGAGTGCCCGAAGAACATCTCAGAGTAGTTATGTTACAGATGTGGAGAGCCAGGACACTTGGCTGACCGGTGCGAGCAGCCACACAAATGCCTAACCTGTGAAGTGGTAGGAAAGCCTCACGACCACAGGACAGGAGATGGTAGGTGCGCCGCACTTCGGATGGCTAGGGAGAAGCTTGATCGAAAAAACGGAAATGGCAGATCTTCCTAGCACAAACATTTTGCAGATCAACCTTAATAGGTTCCAGACAGAACAAGATCTTGCTATACAGACCGCGAGGAACAAAGAAGCCGGTGTAAGCGTTATCTCGGAACAAAATCGAGATCTTCCATACGCGATGTGGTTCGAGATAATAAAGGAGATGCCACTATATAGGTCTGGAAAAACAAGTACTAAGATGCAAAAGAATTGGCATCGGGAAACGGCTTCGTAGGCGTGGCCATAGGACAGCTGGCAGTGTATAGCTGCTACTGTTCTCCAAACGCCTTAGACGCAATAGTTAAACAGGACTTGATCGCACTAATGCAGGAGATCAGCAAGTGGAAAGGCCCGATTATAGTGGCAGGTGATTTCAACACCAAACCAAGGGCGTGGACTCAGGGCCCCACGATCATAGAGGCAACCTACTAGAAGAATTGATGGCGGCTCTCAATCTAACAACGGTGAACACATCAGAGGTATACACTTACGAGACAGGCGATGCCAGATCAGTTCTTGACCTGACATTCGCATCGCAGTCAGCGATGAAAATCGTATCATCCTGGAACGTGTTAGAAGAGGAACCGCTTAGCGATCACCGATACGTCTTTGTAAGTGTAGCAGGACGCCAGAAGACAGAGATGAGGCATCAGACGAGTAGAAGGTGGTCCCTTCTGAAAATGGATCCTGTAATCTTCTTACAGAGAATCAGTGTGGTGGCCGGCATGGATGAGTGTCGAAGGGCAGAAGAAGCAGCAGAGATAGCTATACAGATCCTAACAGAAGCTTGCGATGCTTCGATGCCACGCAGACCAATAACGTACCACAGGAGAGCAATGTATTGGTGGAATGAGGAGCTGGCTAAATTAAGGAAAGAGTGCAATAAGCAGTGCCTGATACATCAGTGGGCAAAAAAATCAAACCGGACAAATACGGCGGAAGCGTAGGAGGCATATAATCAAGCTAAAAGAACCCTGCGGGTAGCGATTCAGGCTTGCCTTACAAAATTGTGATGTGCAAACTAAGCAAGGCACAAGGGTAAAATACTCCGAGTGATGAACTGAGCCTAAGAAGGATCGTGGAAGTACTATTTCCGAAAAGCGAACGCCGGATCAGCTTTCCTAACGAATTAAGTCAAGTAGAGCCCTTTAGCATTCAAGAGCTAAAATCTGCAGTGAGCAGACTGTCTTCCGGAAAAAGCCCTGGATTGGACGGTATTCCTAACGAGATAATGCGCATGGTAGTGCAGAAGTACCCCTGGATGCTGCTGAGTGACTACAACAAATGCCTAGACAAAGGAATCATCCCGACTAGATGGAAGACACAAAAATTTGTACTGGTTCTCAAGGACAAAATAGGTGTAGCGGAGGACCCCGCGTCCTACAGACCATTGGGAATGACACATCGAAAGCAACGAGGGAATCTCGTCGAACCAATGCGGATTTCGTAAAGGTAAGTTCACACACCACGCACAACAGAGGGTGCAAAAAAAAGTTTTAGAGGCTCTCTGCGAACTACCCGGCCGAGGAGGATACTGTGCTATTATAGCGCTGGACTATAGGAATGCGTTCAACTCTGCTAGTTGGGAACACATCTACCAGTCTCTCGAGGAAGAGGGAAAGATGCCGCACTATCTGTTAAAGATGTTAGACAGCTACCTCAAAGATAGGAAACTGGTTATAGTAACCAAAGGCGGCAGGATAGTAATAGACCTGTCCGCAGGAGTGCCACAGGGATCGATAAAGGGCCCGTTCTTGTGAATATGTATGTACGATGGACTGTTCAGACTAAAATTACCCTACGGAGCATCGCTAGTTGGGTTTGCTGATGATCTGGCACTAATAATAGTATCAGCTAATAATAGGAACAGCAGAATTAGTGGAGGTAATCAATAATGAAGCGCTGGAACTAATTGCGGATTGGCTGGCTAGCAGGTCTCTGCAGCAAACAGTGCGCAAATGTGACGCAACCTTGGTGACACGACGATGGAAGTATGAACCTCCTCAGTTTGTAACAAACGGGGAAATCATTCCCCTAAAAAGCGAAATAAAGTATCTAAGAGTATGGCTCGATAATAAATGGTCATTTAAGCACCACGTCCAACAAGTAGCAAAGAAGGCGACAATAGTCTGTACGTCATTGTCACGACTTATTCCAAACATAGGAGGACTATGGCCAATACGTAGAAAGCTACTTTCAACGGTTGTAGAGTCGGTACAATTGTACGGGTCATCCACATGGGCAACAGTAGTCTTACCAGTAACAGTGGATAAACATATGGGTGCAGTGCAGCGCAAGATGAACATGCGTGTAATCAGTGCATGGCGATCACTGTCAAGAGACGCGGCAAATGTGCTAGCAGGAGTGCATTCCATAAGACTCTTGGCCCTTGAAGGAAGCGAAGTTTGGCATGAACAAGAAGACTATCGACGACAACATGGAAATCTACCTGAAGAAGAGAAATAACGTATACGGCGAGAAGCTAGAAATAAGTTATTGAAGAGATGGCAAGAGGAATAGGACACTTCAAAGGACGGTGGATGGACGTACGCGCTTATATCGAGAATCAAGGAATGGGTGCTCCGAAAACACGGGGTTATGGACTACCGCTTGACTCAGGCATTTGGTAGCCACGGGTGTTTCGGGAAGTACCTTACCAAGAGAGGACACAGGCTCAACAGTAATTGCCGCCTATGTGGGGAAGAAAAAAACGATGCGGAGTACACCCTGTTTATGCTTTGCATACGATGCTGACAGAAGAGAACTTGCAGCAGGAATAGGCTGGACTGAGATGTCAATGGATAACCTAGTCACAAATATGCTTACGACACAAGAGAAATGGGATCAGATAGCTGTCTTTATAAAAGAAGTAGTCAAGATCGATGAAGAAAAGGAGAGAGAAAAGAGAAGAGGAGACTGAAGAAAAAAGAAAGAAGAAATGACTCAAGAGAGAAGAAAGAAGAAATTACTCAAGAGAGAAGAAAGAAGAAATGACTGAAGAGAGTTCAAGACGGATAGGCTAAGAAACACAGCGTAAGAAGAGGGATCCTATGGGATCAGAACAGGCCCCACCGAAGTAATACGTATTTAGCCGAGAATCAAAGACTGGCTGCTGGTACTTTATTTCTATCCATCCTAGACCTTGATCAGGGCAATTTTCCAAGATGATAGACCAAACTAGCCTTGTATATATGTTTTTGTGCCATTAAGTAGAGTATTTGAAATTTAACTATGCTGAAATCAAGTGTTTAGCCGAGAATCGACTACTGGCTGCTGGTATTTTGGTTCTATCTATCCTAGACCTTGATCAAGGTAATTTTCAGAGTTGGCAGACCAAACTAGCCCTGTGTTTATGTTTCTGTGCCTTTAAACAAAGGGTTCAGAATTTAACTATGCTGAAATCAAGTATTTAGCCGAGAATCGAGTACTAGCTGCTGGTACTTTGGTTCTATCTATCCTACACCTTGATCAAGGTAATTTTCAGAGTTGGTAGACCAAACTAGCCCCGTGTTAATGTTTCTGTGCCAGTAAGTAGAGCATTTGAAATTTCACTATGCTGAAATCACGTATTTAGCCGAGAATCTACTACTGGCTACTGGTACTTTGTTTCAATCCATCCTTCATCT
>UELU01126649.1:0-18264 GCA_900490025.1 Megastigmus dorsalis
ACAGACCTGGAGGAGCTCAATCCGGTGGGGGTAAGAGTGCCCACTCGCCCCGCACTATTGCGGCGGCCGGCGCGCCCACCTCTCGCGGAGACCCCGGGGCATAGGCAGCGGAAGTTTGCGCTTCCGCAGCTGCCTGACCCGCGGAAACTCGCCGCCGTCAGGAGGAACATCCTGGGAGGAGTCGCCCCAACAGGCCGTAAAACCCTTGCGTTCGAGGCCACGGTTCTACCTCGCAGCCGCAGCGCCAGCCGGAGGCGCGCATTGAGACGGCTACAGCCGCGCCCTCCGAAGAGCCCGGAACGGCGGACGCCTCCCCGATTCAGGCTTCCTTAAGTTTTTAAGGTTTTTGCAATCGGCCCTTTTCAGGGCCACCTAAACGAGCGTAAACACAAGCTCCTCCCCCTCGCTCTCCCACTCCACAAATAGCCAGGAAGATAACAAATTCTCTCACCTAATGTTCTAGCGTAAATCAAGGTTTAATTCGGGAGAAATGTGATGCGGGTGTATCATTTCATAAAATAAAACATCACTCAGTTTATATTGAAAACAAAAGTACAACTATATTTTTTAAATTCTTAGTTGATATAAAAAAATACTTATACTGAAAATTAATATGGAATAATCATAAATTTGTGTCAGCCGCCACTATGAGACTTAATTCGCTCGCTCAGCTGACCTGGCACTGTAAATATAAAACAAACAAAAGAAACATTATTAATTAAACACGGTCACGTATTGCGTTAAACCTAATCTTAACGAACGGCTAGTCGGAAAATAAGTATAATTACGTATGCGTGGTATGCGACGGATTAACAGTTCATTGGGATTATGCGGGAACGGAGAAGATTCCACCAAGAAGCAACTCGGGAGTCTTCGAGCTCTTCAATGAAACAGGTTTGGATCGAGAGCGACAAGTTCTTCGGCTCTAGTCCACGGAAATTTCGTGAAGAGCACCTCACGATAGGATGGCTATAGTATTCACGAGAGGCACGTCAGCCATTAGGGTCGGAGGACGTTCGGACCCGGAGCGCTTCTCTTGATCGCACATAAGGGGCTACCGAGAAGCTCCTCGTTCGAAATACGGAACAGTGGCAGCGCGAGTCAATACTCTCTTTATACTCTCTCGTTGGGTCGGCTGCAGTCCCGAGTCATCTTCTGCAAAGGAACTGGATCGTCCGCTCCCGGAATCTCATCAGGAAACTAACTCGTCAGTGCATAAAGTGCACACGCTTCAGAGAGCAGCTATAAAAACAGCAGATGACTCCTCTGTCCGCAGTTCGAGTGTCTCCAGCTCGACCGTTCACGTCTACTGGGTTGGACTACGTCAGACCATTCATGCTGCGCATCTCCAAGGGCCGATGTAAAAAGACCTCAAAGGTTATGTGGCGATTTTCGTTTGCATGGTGACTCGAGCCGTGCATATCGAGGTAGTCTCATATTACACCACGCACATCTTCTTAGCGGCCTTCAGAAGGTTTGTCTCTCGGCACGGACTGTGCAGCGTCATCTACAGTGACAACGGCACTACTTTCCAAGGAGCTAGCGCCGAGCTGCAGCGCCTCTTCGAAGGCACATCAGAGTTCAGCAGAGAAGTAGCCGAAGCCATCTTCAAGGATCGAGTCAGCTGAAGATTCATGCCGTCACGAGCGCCTCACTTTGGCGGACTGTGGGTGACCGGAGTGAAAGCCTTTAAGCACCATTTGCGGCGAGTACTGGGCAAGGTAAAGCTCACCTTAGAAGAGTTATCAATCCTGGCAACGCAGATCGAGTAATATTTTTCTATTAACAACCACCCATATACATTGTAAGTGCTTTAATATTGCTAATGCAATAAATTTCAGTTAATTTGTATGTATAGCAACTTATTTAAACCACCATTTAACCATTTTATCCTCGCGCACTCGGTAATTGTCTTCCTTATTGCGGAGCTGCGGAACCGGTTACCACATCCTTCAAAATCCCGGCTTCAAGGAGCAGTAACGAGCATCGGGCGCAACTGTCCGCGAAATTCAAAACGCGTTAAGGCTTGACGCGGTTACAGAATATATATAGACATTGTACGGGGTAGGATTTTAGGAAAATCGAGGTAAAAGTATGCGGACGTTGGGCTAGAACCCACGACCTCAGGATCCAAAAGACGCGCTCCTTAACACTGAGCCAACGCCGCACTGGCCTCGACTCAGTTACAGATCCTACCGACTACTTCATGCCAGTACCACAGGGATCTACCATTCACCGACTAGTTTCTCAAATCCGCGGCCATTATACCCCCAACCAGAAACGACTTATCGTCTTGCAGCGACGAGAAGACGTCTTCTACACCTTTTTACCTCGTTGGACTCAGCCTCGTCTGTCACCAAGACCGGGAGCCCGTCTCTCTATTCCTTCTCATGCATACGCTCCGGTCGCGTCACATTAACGCTATTCACACTATGGAGAGGGCATAGTGCTTTCCTATGACCGCGACCAGCTAGATTTACACGCGCATGCTCTTGCTGCGGTACGTTAAGACATATCCACACTACGGAGGGAACATAGTGCTTTCCTATGGCCCCGCCGCTAGACTTCTACTCATACGAGCTGCAAAGCCTTCTCTGTAGGAATGGCATTTCCATGTGACTCAGAGGCAGTTGCGCATGGCCGTGTACCGGCACAATCCCAGCCGGATACGCATACTACGACTCAGAGGCTTTGGTACATGATCACAGGAAGAAAGGTAGTAGGATTTCTCAAATCCATGGACCTCTTGTCCAAACGGATACATTACTCGATGGAAGAGGACATCGTACAATATACGAGACTAAGATCGTAACGTGGGTCGTTTAGTTGGATTATATTATATTTATCATATTTGAAATTTAAAGAGCTTAATATATTTTTTTTCTTAATAATAGCCAAAACTTCGATTTTGTGAAAAAACACTGATGCACGTGTCTCGTTATTTTTTACAAATAGTACTTCCTGAAAAATTAAGAAAATTCAGGACCTACATCCCTGGTCGTGTCCTGGTCAATAATATACAATTATCTATCAATTAGAGTTACAAAGTTATCTGTAGAATCCTAAAGTAATGAAATCTCTATCCCTAAAACTTATCTTTAAAAAGGTAAAATCTTGGCAAGTAAGTGTTTATTTCCTCCTACTCGCTTCAGTTTATTTGAATAAAATGCTTTTGCACAATCCGTAGTTGTTAATTTTTTAAATTCATTTAATTAATTAAGTAAAAGTGTATACATTTTACCAATTGTATTATAAAACATATTTATTTAACCAGAGTAAATACATTACATTACAAAAGGTAATCTAGCAGAGGAAAGCAAATTCCTGTTCGCTGGTCCGGCATACATAAATACTTAAAAGCTAAAAAAAAACTAAAAAGCTAACTCTTTAGTAAGTGAATTACGACTATCTCCGTTTAAACACAACAGAGATAGTGCAAAACATTTACAGACCTAAACCTACTTAAAATCTAAATCTTAAGACTAGAACCAGAAGATAATTTTGTGATAACATTTCATATATATTTTCTATTATTAACATTATTTATATTTTTATTCAATAATTAATTTCAGTATCAGCCAAAATAAAAAAAAAATGAAAAATTTAATAAGAAATTTATACTATTTCAATTTTAATTCCTATAAACCATTTTTCCTAATCCACTCTATTAGCTTATTACAAGACAATTTTTTATCTATATCTAAAGTTTTAAGCTTGTTTGGCAATATATTAAAGAACTTTATAGCTTTAATTATACAGTTTTTTCCACTTACAGTTTTATACATTTTTGGCAATTGTATTGCTTTGTTTCTAGTTTTACTACTTGACTTAATATATATATCTTTAAGGATATTATATTCTTTTTTAATACTTTGAAATGCAAAGAGTTGCTCAAGATTCAGCGGAATTTTTTTTCAAATTAGTTTTTGGATATTATTTTTAATACTTTATTTTGAACCTTTTGAAGCAGTGATAAGTTATTTTTATAAGCTCCACCCCAAGCTAGTATTCCATAACTCATAACACTGTGAAATAGCGCATAATAAATCATTTTCATGGTTTCAGCCTGCATAATTTTAGCTAATTTATATAAGACAAAAATTAAATATTTTGTTCTTTTAATTATATAATTAATGTGCTCATCCCATTTTAGATTATCGTCAAAAATAACTCCAAGATATTTACATTTTTCTACTCTTTTTAGTTTTTCATTATTTATAGTTACATTAAACTGTTTAGGAACACTATCACAGTAATTACCAAAAGTAATATATACTGATTTGTTTATATTTAATGTTAAATTGTTAAGTGCTAACCATATTGAGACCTCATTTGTATATTCATTCATCATTTTTTCTACTTCATTCCACGTTTTTCCTGATGATACAATAGCTGTATCATCCGCATAGGATATAATTGAGTTATCGGGCATAATATACAAGTGATCATTTATATACAGAATAAAAAGTAGTGGACCCAGAATCGTTCCTTGTGGAACACCAACATTTATACCTTTGAATTCACTTTCATTTTCTCCTAGTTTTACTTTTTGTTTTCTGTAACTTAAATAGCTTTTAATTAGGTCATAAGCTTTACCTCTTATTCCATATGCATTTAGTTTGTCCAGAAGTAACTCATGATCAACTGTATCGAAG
Source organism: Megastigmus dorsalis (assembly GCA_900490025.1). Classification (NCBI taxonomy): domain Eukaryota; kingdom Metazoa; phylum Arthropoda; class Insecta; order Hymenoptera; family Megastigmidae; genus Megastigmus; species Megastigmus dorsalis. The sequence continues at coordinate 4,656 of UELU01126649.1, forward strand.
GCTTTAGCTAAATCTAAAAAAGTTATCGCAATTGGTATACTTTTATCTAGATTCTCATATATTTTTGTCGTAATATAACTTAACGCATCTTTTGTGCCTATGTTTTTGTAAAGTCAAATTGTTTATTGTTTAAAATTTTGTTTTTGTTAATAAAATTAATTATTCGATCATTAATAATTTTGTCAAAAATTTTCGCAATGTTAGATATTAGCGATATTGGTCTATAATTTGCTATATCTCTTTTACTATCAGATTTATATATAGGCACTACTTCTGCTAGTTTTAGTGCGTCAGGCCAAATAGATTTTTCTATGCAGTTATTGAAAATTTTTGCTAGAGTTTCACTAATGTAGTTTGCTATAACTTTGAGTGTTTGAGCACTAATCTTATCAATTCCTCCAGTTTTATTTTTCATATTGCTAATTATTTTTATTATTTCGTTTCTATTTGTAGGTTTTAAGAAGATTGTGTTTGTGTTTGTTTTTGGCATTTTTAACACTTTATTTTTTGATTTTATTATTTTACTACTAGCATTTGCAATCTCCTTTTGATCTTTTAGTATTTTATTATCCAAAGTTCTAATTTCACTAATACTACTGTCTTTACCTTTGCTGTTACCTATCTTTTCATTGATTATAGACCATAAATTCCTAGTATTATTACTGTTAATTTCAATAAGTTTACTGTCATATTTGGTTTTTGCATCCTTAATAACCTTATCTAGTATCTTAACATAGTTCTTATATTCTATTTTTAGTTTATCGCATGACCCAGATGAAGCTACCTCACTGCTAATATCGGAGATGAAAGACTGTTTAGCAAAATCTAAAAGTGTTATAAAAACAAAAATAAATAAGAGAAATCCTAGAAAAGATTGGATTACAAAAGCAATTATGGTCTCGAGCGAAAAGAAAGAACAATTATACATTCATATGTTTAAGGAACCAAATAATGAAATAATAATATTAGAATATAAGAATTACACAAACAGACTAGACAAAATTATAATAAAGGCAAAAATTAAATATGAGAGAAACTTAATAAAGAATAATATTAATAATCCAAAGCAACTTTACAAACACATAAAAAATAAGATAGGAACAAATTCAAAAAATGATAATACAATTAAAAAAAATAACATTAAATAACAATAACATATTATACAATCCAAAGTAAATTGCCAATCAAATGAACAATTACTATTGTAGAGTTGGAAAGAACTTAAGTGACAAAATAACTGATTTGCAGGGTAAAAAATTACATTTAAAATCAATGAATAGAAATTCCATTTTTTTTCAAGCCGATTAATAATGATGAAATTCGGCAAATAATAACAAATATGAAAATAAAAAACGAAGGTGTCGATGGCATAACAACCAAAGCATTATAGAAATTATCATATTTAATTTTTAATGCACTAACGCTTATATTTAAGCTGTGTATAGAAAAATCGATATGGCCACTTACATTAAAAATAGTTGAGATAGTACCAATTTTCAAATCTGGCAGTAAAACGGAAATATCAAATTATAGACCGATATCACTAATCTCTAATTTAGCAAAAATATTTGAAAAAATTGTTTACATTAGATTACAAATATTTAAAAAAAAAATAAGCTACTAGCTCACAAGCAATATTGATTTATAGAAAAAAAAGGTACGATCGAAGCACTTAGTTACATAACAAGCTTCATGTATGATAAGTTAGATAAAAGCAAACCAATAGTTATAACTTTCCTGGACACTGTCAACCATGTCATTCTGCTAGATAAACTATACAAAGAGACAGAAAGTAAGAATAGGAAAGATTCAAAGTGAATATGAAACAATATCTATAGGTGCGCCACAAGGTACAATACTTGGACTACTTTTATTCATAATATCCGTTAATGACCTGTTGATACATGGAAATTGTTTGAGCCACGGGTCTTGGCGAGCTCTCGCGATTGAGAGCCCAGACGTACGTGCGCGAAACGTAAAACGTGATAGGATGGACCTCATGTTCGTAAAGGAGAGGGTGAAGGGCAAATTGAAACGTTCTTTAGTGTTGTATTGAGACACTGTGAATTTATTCACTGTACGTGTGCATACACTTATGGTCGTGTCGCGGTATAATTATTCGTTAAAAAATAGAAAAGCAGGGCGTTTAATTACGTCGGTTCTGTGTCAGGTTTTGTGTGCGTGTGTGTGACTCACGTGTGTTTGAAGAGGCTCGTGCTCTCGCAAAGGTGCCACGCAATAGGCCGTCGGAAACGGAGTGGGCGAGCGCGTGCAAGCACGAGAATTTATGCGCGCTGGCACATTCGAGAGAGCTTGAGCACGAGAGTGAAAGTGGGGACGGTGAGCGCTTCGGCACCGATAAGCGCGCGATCTGCGCTATCGGCCCGAACATCCCGCCCGCCTCGTTGAGAATGATCAACGATGATAGCTGAAAGAAGTGTTAATTAAAATGACTGTTAGTTGTAGATATGAGAAGAAAGAATGTTACCGACCTTGACGAAGAGCCACGGATGGGATCTGCAGGGTAGTGAAGGATGAGAGCTCTGAAACGAGAGAAAGAGACAGATTAGAGCTGTTTGCATTTGTAAGGTGTAAGATATAGAATGTAGGTGTTGTCTGTTCTTGAATTCTTGAGCTCTTGGAGTCCTGTTGCCGCCCGCCATGTAAGGTCCAGTTATCGAGAGCTCCACGCGGTGAAATGGCTGGACGCGTCGTAGTTGATGGGCAGTGTGATGAGCCGGACCAGTGGACGTTGCAGTGTGGTGGTACTGCTGCGTAGAGTAGCTACGCGATTGAGGCCGTCGGGCCGGGCGTGCAATGCCTCGATTCGTGCGAGCGGCCATCTCAAGGGAGGCTGTTGATCGTCCGTGAAGAGTACGAGGTCACCTGGCGAAGGGTGGTGATTCGGCTCGAGCAACTTTGACCGCTGCTGGAGATGATGGAGCACCTCCTTGCGCCAGCGGGTGACGAGCTTCCAGCGTGCGACGCCTGTGATCTCGGAATCAGCCATGGTTGGCTCCGGCGGTGCTGTGAGAGCCGTCCCCACCAAGAAGTGCCCCGGAGTCAGTGCGAAGAGGTCCGTGGGATCGGCGCTCATTGGGCTGAGCGGTCTGGAGTTTAAACAGGCCTCGATACAGCTTGTCAACGTAGTGAGCTCCTCGAAGGTCAGCTTGGAATCGCCGATGACTCGCTGGAGATGCTTCTTGAAGGATTTGACGGCGGCCCGCCATAGGCCACCGAAGTGAGGAGCTCGTGTCGGTATGAAGGACCATCGCACTCCTTCCACCTGGATTGCAGCGGCTATCTCTCCATTCGGAGCCGCTCGGAGATTACGGCGGAGCTCGAAATCGGCCCCTTGGAAGGTTGTGCCGTTGTCGCTAAAAACAACAGAACACAGGCCACGGCGAGCAACGAATCGTTTGAAGGCTAAAAGGAATGTTTTTGAAGTATAATCGGATAGAACCTCGATGTGCAGACCCTTGGAAGTGCGCAGCATGAAGGGTCCCGCGTAGTTCACTTCGACTGTATGGAATGACCTCGTGGGGGTGATGCGAACGCTGGGAAGGGGAGCCATCTGCTGCTGATATGGTCGGCCCTGGAATCGGCGATATCTCACGCAGAGACGACACCTCATGCGTATTGAATGGGGCACCTGCGGTATCCAGTACAGCCGTAGCAGGTGACTGTGAACGAGCTGTGGTCTGCCGTGCAGTGTGCGAATGTATCAACAGCGTGATCAAGCAGCTGGCTCGAGGTAGTATGGCTGGGTGCTTCTCGTTGAAGGGCAGAATGGAAAACTGTAGCCGTCCGCCGACTCGTAGTAGTCCGTCATCTCTGATGAATGGATTGAGGCGTAGCAGAGTGCTTGTTGCGGCTAAAGGTCTGCCTGAGCGCAGCAGGATGATCTCGGCGGCGTAATGTTCCGCTTGCACGGCGAGTATCAGCTTGAGCTTGACGCGCCGTAGCTCCTCGGTGCTGAGCGTTGCAGTGGGTCGCTGGCTCCGCGATAAGTGAGCGTTTGGTAGCCAGCGAAGAGCGAAAGATATCACCCTGATCATGAGGGAGAGCGATGAGAAATCGGACATGAGTGATTTTAGCGCTGATTCCTCGGAGGCAGTGTGAAAGCTGATCGTGGCCACGCGCAGATCGATGCCCGTCTCGTAGTCGCTTGTTGACGGTAGCTGCTCCGAGTTGGTAAGTAAATCTAGCGGGCCCTTCCACCACAGCTGATTCTGGATGAGGTCGTCGGGTGTAGAGCCGCGTGTGGCCAGATCAGCGGGGTTTAACGCTGAGTGGACGTGAGCCCACTTCGCAGTCGGCAGTGAGGTCAGGATTTCGCTAACCCTATTCGCCACAAAGGTCTTCCATGTGTTCGGATGTCCTTATAGCCATGCGAGGACTACTTGTGAGTCCGTCCAGCAATGGATTATAGCTGAGTCGATCCTGAGGTCTTCTTGCAACTTGCGCAGTAGCCTTACGAGCAGTGCTGCTCCGCAAAGCTCAAGACGCGGGAAGGACACCGTCTTGATCGGCGCTACCTTGCCTTTTGCGGCAAGCAAAGTTGATTGTATTTGCTGGTTTCTGTCGTGGAGTACCAGGTATACCTCAGCTGCGTAGGCCTTCTCCGATGCGTCCGAGAAGCCGTGAAGATGCCAACTGGAGTGGGTGTCGAATCCGCACCAGCGTGGAATACAGAGCACCTCTAGAGCTGGGAGTTGTGTGAAGCTTTCTCAGCGATTCTGTGTCTCGGTGCTCACTGGTGAGTCCCAATCCGTGCCGGACAGCCAGAGCAGCTGCAGCAGCACCTTGGCGCGAACGACGATCGGGGCTAGCCACCCGGGAGGGTCGTAGAGCCTGGCGACTTCACTGAGGATGGAGTGCTTGGTCTTCACGGTGGAGTAGCTACGTAGTTGCACCTTGTAGTGGAACGCATCAGCACCTGGAGACCACTGGAGTTCTAACGTATAAACAGCGTCTTGCTGCTCAAAGGTGCGTACCGAGATGTCTGGTATCTCCGTTTTGCTGAAGATGGACGGGTGATTGGCCAACCATTTGTTGAGATCCATGTTTGCAGCGATTACAACCTCCTGAAGATCGCGACGAGCCAGTCGCGCGTCATGCAGCGTGTCTGCACCGGCCATGGCGTCATCCACGTAGATGTGATGGCGCAAAATGCTGGCTGCAACAGGATACTTGTCGCCTTCATCCTCCGCCAACTGCTGTAATACTCGGATGGCGAGGTACGGTGCGCAAGCTGTTCCGTAGGTAACTGTTAAAAGCTGGTACTCCTGCATCGGAATTTCGGGGGTGGCCCTCCACAAAATGCGCTGCCAGCGTGCGTCGTCCAGATAGATCTTTATTTGGCGGAACATCTTGACGATGTCCGCCGTAAACACGTACCTGAAGAGGCGCCAGCGTGTGAAGATGGTCGATATGTCCTGTTGCAGCTTGGGCCCCATATGCAGGAAGTCGCTAAGCGATTTCCCGTTTGCTGACGATTGCGATGCGTCGAATTCGACGCGAATCTTGCGGCTCTCGTTCTTTCTGACCACCGCGTGATGAGGCACGGAATTGGCAGGAGAAGAGTCGGTGTGTCGAGCTGCAATCTCCATGTAGCCGAGCTCATGGTAATCCTGTAGAAAAGCCCCGTATTTTTGAGAGAGCACTTCGTCCTTGGCTAGCTTCCTTTCCATGAATAGCAGGCGTCACATGACTGGAGAGTGTGACCCGGGGAGTTCTGGGTTGCGCAGAAAGGGTAGTCTGACTACGTAGCGGCCCTGTTGATCTCTCCGATAAGTGCGACGAAAGTGCTGTTCGCAATCTCTCTCCTCGTTGGTGAGAGGTGGTGTGGCTGGTACCTCCTCGACTTCCCAGAAACTGCGTAGCTAGGCACCAAGCGGATCGCACGTAGATATCGCAAGGTGCGTGAAGATGTGTGCCTGCTCCGAGTGAGCACTGGTCGGTCCGGTGAGGATCCAGCCGAGTTTGGTTTCCTGGACGACTGTGGAGCCCTGTGGTCCCAGCTGAACTCCTCCCTGCAGAATGGCTGGGTACAGATCCGCGCCTAGGAGGCAATCCACCTGTCGGGGCAGGTCGAATTCCGGGTCAGCCAGTGTTGATCCCTTTAGATGATACCAATGACTGCGAGGGAGGGCACTTGCAGGCAGTAGACTGGTGAGGCGAGGTAGCACTGTAGCGGAAAAACTCCAAAAGGAATCAGAAAGTATCCTTGATCGGAGAGTAAGAGTGACAGTGGCATTTGAGCGTGCTGTCACTGATCTACCCACCCCAGATACGGTTATCTGATGTAGAGACTCGTGGAGAGAGAAGGCTTGCACCCCCTTCTCTGTAACGAATGAGCCCTCAGATGCTGGATCGATGAGGGCTCTGAAAAGTAATCGTTCGCCACTAAGTGACTGTAATATTACCATATATTACCTGAGCTGTGCCTAGTAATGTAGTTTTACCCAGAGCTGCAGTGTAGCCTTGGAGAGATGTAGTGCTCGCTGCTCCAGGTTGATTCAGGGTAGGCCGTAGTCCACCTGATGTGGTAGTGCCTGGATTAACCTTGATCGGTTCAGGCTCTCGATGAAGGCAGTTGATACATAACCTCAAACTGTCAATGACGTTGTATTCTGGAGCAGCGTTGGACAGCTACCAGTAAAATGGTCACCTTTACAAATCACATACACTGGCTTGATCCTTTTCTTCGATGCGGAGCTGGTTGAGGCGTGTGCTAAAAATGAATTAGAGCTTTTCACACTTTGTTTGGTGACAGAGTGGCTCTTGGGGCGACTCTGGTACTGTTGGTCGCTGCGATGAGCAGCATCTAGAGCCTTGGTCCGGTTCTCCAGGAACTTGCTCAAATCCGTGAACGTGGGGAAGGTTTGAGTGCCTTCCAAAGACTTCTCCCAGTCTTCTCGAGTGCTTGCGTCCAGATTGACCACAATGACCTGCACGAACCAGTCGTACCACTGATCCACTGGCCTGCCCAGACTGCGAAGGGCTCTGATGCTCTCATTCGTGTTGTCGAAAAGCCTGGTGATCTCCTTGACTGACCGTGACGAGGCTGGCTTCATGTTGAACAGCCTGTTGAGTTGAACGGACAGCCTCAGATGTTTGTTGTCGTATCTGGTTTCCAATGCGTGCCAAACGACTTCGAAATTGGCATCAGACATCTGGAAATTATTCACACATCTGGTTGCAACACCCTCTAGGCACGACATGAGGTGCTGGAGCTTGAGCACTGGGGTTAAGGAAGGGTCGTTCTTGACAATTGAACAAAATAACTCCTTGAAGGTATCCCAGTCCTTCTGCTTGCCACCAAAACGAGGCAATTTGAGTTTGGGTAAAGAGCTGGAAGTAGTAGATATCCTTGCGGGTGGCTCGAAGCGGGCTGTGGCGTTTGGATTGGCTAAGACTTGCAGGTCCTCCATCTGAGTTGAGATATGTAAGACGACATGAGTCCTTACAGTGATGTAATGGCTCTCGCTATTTGCAAAGAGATCCTGCGCAAAGTAGTCTGTGTCCTTGAGGTCGGCCGACTGGGCATAGAGCCGATGGTTTCGTTGGACGTAGGTCTCTCAGTAGGTTTCCAGGAGCAGAAGGCGGTTTTTGAGAATGTCTAGGGTGACACAGTCTCTTCCCAACTTCTCTGTGTTCCACCAGAACTTCCGGATCAATTGGCCTGCTGAGAGCTGTTCGGTGAGGAGGTCGTTAGCCATGGTAGCCGTGTAGAACCTGTGGATTTGAAGAAAAGAGCGATCAAACTACGCAAGATGAAGCACAGCTGTCGTGGTTGACGCGTGCTTAAGCAACTGAACCAAGAAATGCTATCCTCTACGCACTCAAGCACCAAAATACAAAGATTGTAATGTACGCATTATGTCAAACCGCTACGAAGCAGATCAAAAATGTCAAATTCTACAAATCTATAAGGCTAGTAGGCAGAGGCGAAGCGAGTTGTAAACTTGACTGTTTACTAATGCAGCGTGCTTCACGTACACCAGTAATGTACAAGTGCAAGTGCGAATTCGGAATACACATGTGTGTGTTTCCTAACCTGAAACTGGTGCCGTAACTAGTACGAACTGCGAGGAGTGCAAAGGCAACGCAAGTAGGCAAGCTAATTTTAACAATACTTATGCCTAGTTCGCAGCGGCGATGTACTTGCAGGGTACCACTTACGATGTGCATTTGGAGGTTATGCTGCCACGTGACGATCGTTCACTGCACTTGTCGAAGCTCGCTGAGTCGGCGGCTGAGGAGAAGGCACCTGCACTTGACTGGACGATGTGTTCGGCGTGTCTCGGAGGTGATGTCGAGGTCCTTCTCGGCGTATCAGCGTATCTTGGCGAAGCCTCGGCATCCGAAGCCAGCGAAGCGAGATACACTTGTTGCACGCCGCAGCGAGAGAACCCGTCGCGCGTGGTGAAGATGGCACCGAGCGGGTTGCTCGGTGTGAACGTCGGCGCGAGTCGCAGTGAGAGCGACTGAATGCGCGACGCTGCCAAATGGCGCGTAAGTCGGCAACAGCGCGCGACTTTCAAATTTTGGGGGTCGAACGCCTCGTGGGTGAGGAATTCGACCGTGACCTTCACATGCGTGTGACGGTCAGGGTCTTGAATGACCTTGAATCGTAGCAAGTGCGCTGCGATTCACGACCGACTTTTCGCTTTCCAAAGGCCGGCACTACTCCCACACATACGTTTTTTGCGAGCTCACACGTGGATGGGCACGTGTGAGACGAAATGGAGCGTGATAAGAAGCACCGATTTTAAACGCGCACTGCAAGTGTTTTAAGCACTTCACCCGACCCGAACACGAGGGAAGCGGGTTCGAAGGACCAAAATGTTTGAGCCACGGGTCTTGGTGAGCTCTCGCGATTGAGAGCCCAGGCGTGCGTGCGCGAAACGTAAAACGTGATAGCCCGGACCTCGTGTTCGTAAAGGAGAGGGTGAAGGGCAAATTAAAACGTTCTTTAGTGTTGTATTGAGACTCTGTGAATTTATTCACTGTTCGTGTGCATACACGTGTGGTCGTGTCGCGGTATTTGTTCGTTAAAAAATAGAAAAGCATGGCGTTGGTTCTGTGTCAGGTTTTGTGTGTGTGTGTGTGATTCACGTGTGTTTGGAGAGGCTCGTGCTCTCGCGAAGGTGCCACGCAGAGGCCGTCGGAAACGGAGTGGGCGAGCGCATGCAAGCGCGAGAATTTATGCGCGCTGGCACGTTCGAGAGAGCTTGAGCACGAGAGTGAAAGTGGGTACGGTGAGCGCATCTGCACTGATAAGCGCGCGATCTGCGCTATCGGCTCGAACAGAAATGATGACATTATTTCATATGCTGATGATACAGCTGTTATCTCAACGGATGATACATGAGACAAAGTTGAAAGAAAAATGAATAAGTACTTACATGATATAGCAATTTGGTTGGCCCTAAATAAACTCTCTTTAAATATTAGAAAAACGATATGAGTAACTTTTGGAAACTACTGTGACAGTGTTCCAAACGATATAAATATTTATATACAAGGAAATAAAATAAGTAGAGTAGAACAGTGTAAAAATTTGGGTATCAATATTGACTATAATTTAAGGTGGAATAAGCATATTGAATATGTGATAAAGAAACAAAATATATATTATTTATACTATATAAACTGTCAAAATACATGAAAACTGATTTACTTAAGATGATGTACTATGCATTTTTCCATAGTATAATAAGCTATGGGAATATTGCGCAGGGTAAAGCATGTAAAGGTAATCTAGACTTGTTACAAAAAATGTAAAATAGACTTCTTAAAATTATAAACAAAAATACTTTTGATCAAGACTCTCCTTTGAATCTAAAACAAATTTTTACTTATGAAAGTGTATCTTATCACTATCATGAGCTTAAGAGTGTTTATATAACATCGACTAGTAAAACTAGAAATAAACTTATAAGACCACCCAAGTCTTCAAAAGCTGTGAGCGATAAAATAATTGTATTAGAGCAATACAAATATTTAATGGTTTACCAAATAATAATCCAAATCTAAAGATTTTGGATGTTACCAAAAATTAGAATAAGAAAAAAATAAAGAAATGGATTACAGATACATATAATAAATAACTACTTCACTTTTGTTTTGGTTATGGTTAATATTATCTTATTATTGAGATTTACCAAATAAAAAAGTTAAAATGGAATTATTAGATATTAAGTTATTATTTTAGTTTTAGTTTTAGTATGTGCCGGACCTATGTACAGATAGCTATGTCTATTTCTATAGGATGTTTTGTTACTTAAGTCATATTAGGTATGTTTTGTCGTTAACAATAACATGTATTACAATGTACTGATCTGGTTGAATAAATAAATAAATAAATATCCAAAAAATATCCAAAACATTTGAAAGACAAATTAAATCTATCTAAGAGTGAGTTCTTGGATGGAATTAATTTTCTTTTAGATTCGATCTATTTATAGTTTAACAATAAATTTTATAAACGAGTTACGAGACCTCTGGTAGATATATAAACTATTTTTCACACCATCCTAAAGCGCAAAAAGCTGCTATTATTTACAATTTAGCAGAAAAAGTTCAGAATCTTTTAGATTCCATTTATCACATAGAAAAAATTCATCTCCTCACGAAATACTTGTTAGTAATTGATTTTCCCATATATTTCTTTAATAAATTCAAGCAAAATTATCTCGCTCGCTGACGCGCGCTCGGTTGACGTACATTTTCTAAGCAGGACTTGAATAGTTAAATATGCCAATAAATGACAAAAAGCTGTTTTAAATATTCTATGTAAGATTATATTTAATGTGTAATAAGAGAAACAATGAAGGAGAGAGAAAAAGTATGAATACAAGAAACTACTTAGTAAAGAAGTTATAGAAACGCAGAATGGGAGAGTATCAGAGTGAGAGAGGAACATAAATAAAATTATAACCATGTTTCCATTATTCGTCAATAATTGTACAAATAAGTTTTTCAAAATTATATGATTCCAGTTATTTGTAACATTCTGCACATCAAATTATTCAAGAAAATTTCGCTGGACTTGAACAATATTGATTTTTAATTATGGAAACTAAAAGAGAACATAAATGATCAATTCAATAAAGTTCAATATTAGATTTAAACAAAGTTAAACTCGAAGAAAAAAAATCTTTTGTTAATAATAATGGACGATATAATAATGTATCGTCATGGATAACGATCAATTAAATGAATATAATATACTGTAAGGGTTCCAAATATCTATTTTTAATTATTTAATATAATAGTATATTCTGACAGTGAGATAGGAAGATTAAATTTTAAGTGAAAAGCAGAATTTAAAATAAAAATATGAATCGTATTTTTTGTTTTTGAAATAAATAAATTTTTATTCAAATCAATAATATATATATTCATATAGTAGAACACATGTGTTATTTTTTCAATGAGATGAGAAAAAATATAATTCGAATTAAAATTCTAATATATTTCGCATTGTTGCGCTGTGTATGTTTCACATGCAGGTTGTATGTTTATTTTCGAAAACTAGTATCTGCTGGTCGCCCGCCGCGAACTATAAACGGTGCATAATAACAGCTAAGTGTTATGTGCATTGGATATTGTGGTAATGAATTGCAGAATGCAATTCAAATGGAGTTTCTTCCAAAGGAATAACCCTCCAGATGAGATATTGAACAAAGTTCTCCATATGCCTGTTCAATAGTCTCGGCGCTGTATTCGTGAGAACATAACTTGAGGCAAGTTTTTAGCAAGGGATAAGTGCCATTAATAAGTCTTACCTACTATTCTAGCAGGCAGGACCGGAGTGATTTCCTTGTTGAAATTGCGACGGAAAGTAACATACTTTATCGCAAAGTGCCTACGGGTATAACTATCAAAAGTGTATATGTGTAATTGTTGTCGTTCATGTTTCTGTCAACAATACGAGATTTATCTGTCATTTCTATGTAATTCTAAGTGTAATTTTGATTGTTTTTACTTTCTGTATTGTTATACACTAGTTGCATATATAGGGCGTTAACGAAGAGATTATCACTTTCGACGGAATCGGGTAAAGCGAAAAATTCTAAGCAAAAAATCATTAAGAAACTTTTCGATCCGATCAGTAATTACTGGATAATAATCGATTGAAAATCAGTCGATCGTGCCAATCAGCATAGAGCTGTAACGTCACTAATTAATGCATAATTTATTCATTTACAAAATAAAATTACTATTACTCATTTAAAGAACTTTCTACAAAGTTCTATTCTTTACTAAACCAATTCATTACTTTTCTAACTCAAATTTAACTTTAATTAATAACTTTAATAAAACTAATTCATAATTTATGCACGTGTAAAATAAATTCATTTAAAGAACTTTCTATAAAGTTCTATTATTAACTTTAACAAAATAGAAAATTCCAAATAAATGATCAATACAAATACTATTTGATTTAAGAAAATAGAACATTCTAAAATGTTCTATTTCTGCTACATTAATTTAAAGATTCAAATATTTGCTGTATCATAGAATGATTAAAAAACTTAAATTAAAGTAAAGTCTTAACAGCTTTTATAAAAGGTATTAAGACAGATTTATAATTTAAATGCCCAAGCAAAGCTTATATATAGATATAGAAGCTCATAGAACAAATCATAACAATGAGATATATCTGGATTGATTACTGATGTACACAAACACTGACACATACATATACACATTCAGAAACTTATTTCACAAATATCATGTATATAAGAAGATTTAATTGTTGTAATCGGTAAAAAGGTTATAAAAAACTATATGTAAAATATTATTTTTTATATCATGTATATTTTTCCCTCACAGGTATTATTTTTAAGTGTTTTTACAGGAAGATAAAATAAAATGACAAATTAAGCATATTCAAACTAAAATGTATAAAATCGAATGTAATCGAACTTTGACTTCCATCCTATAAAAGCCGAGTAGCTAACACTGCTCGCTCTCAGTCCATCCAGAGCTCTCCAAGAGAGACAAGTAAGGAACAAGGAAGTCAAATTTCCAAGTGAATAACATGTAAGCAACAAAAGATTATAATAAATTAAACTAGTATTCTTTATCTTTTATCTAAAATTATTATTTATAGTAACATTCAAAAATAATAAAATTTATTAACATATTAATGATAGAATCAATCTCTATCACTAATAAACAATTAACAAAAAGAGATCTTTAATGATTGTCCTAAAAGCCAAGGAGCGCCTATTATCATTAATATTTCTCAAACTTAATAAATACGATATAATTGTTTCACCTGAAATACCAAGGCGTGTATTTCAGGGGATATATAATTATTCGTAAAATATATGATTGTTACTGAGGGTACTATACCTTAAGTAACATTATCATATATAACAAAATCTCAATTGTTATATCTGAAGAGCAATACGTCTCCTCAGATAAAATACAATGAGGAAAGATTGATAACTTTTGCAGGCATTATGACCTTATAAAGTTTTATCACATCTTAAAAAACACTTTTATTCATAAAATCCTATAATAATCCTTTCCTTCAAACATCCTACTACCTAATTCCTAAAACAAGATATATACACTAGCTCATATC
>UELU01126659.1:0-17768 GCA_900490025.1 Megastigmus dorsalis
ATATAAAGAAATATAGTATTCCTGACAATATTCAAAAATTTAAAGAAAAAAAAATTTGACTTTGCCGAGATTCGAACCGGAACCTTGCAAAAAATTATAGTCGTAATAGCGATGCCTTAGCCCACATGACCAATAACTGATTATTAGAATAGCGACTGAAACTCGTACTCTCTTTTCGACGTTCACGCGCCAAGTAAGATATGGCGCCTTGCGCTTCGTACGTCGCCGTACGACTTCGTATAACGTCGTACGTCTTCTTATACGATGTTGTAGCGTGGGGCCAAATATGCACCACCGGTGGTAGTACGTACCGCTCACGCGTGGTAGCTAATGCGCTAGTCAAATACGTGGCAGCTCGCAGCTACCATAGTTTTTTCAGTGCCAATCGATGGAGGGCTATTAACGATTTCGAATCTGGGGGCGCCGGTGGAGACAGCAGTGGCAGCCTTGACCCCTAGTGGCTTATCTAGCCAATCAAGATAAGAAAAGGAGGTCAAGGCCCTGTAATTGGGGTAGGTCGATACTAGATTAGTATCGACCAATAATCGAAAGCCACGAGGATAGAAGCCGGAAGGAGCAGAGCACCGAGGCGAAGAAGACGCTTCGTCTCGCCCCATTTCACCGACAGCAGCTTTAGCAGCAAGACGCATTTTTCCAATTTGCCGGATCACGAGTGGAAAGCACGTGGAGACGACGAATCCGCGCCATTCTCTTTGCTCTTTCTTTTTTTTTCTTTCGCGTGTGCCAGACGTTTGGAGGGAAGCAACGACGGAGAGGCTTGTAGGAGGAGAGGACCGAGGAAATCGACTCCCGAAAGTAAGTGGGTTGGGTTGGGTTATTTCGGCCTGTGCGCGAACGCTAGTTCGGCAGGTCCGCGCCGTTATATCTCTCTCTCGCGTGTTCGGCGTTCCCTTCGGGCCGCCATTGTCGAGGCCATCGGACGCGTTTAAAACCAGGACGAGCAGGAGGAGAGCAGTGGCCGGTAGAGTGGGAAGGAGGTCGGGAAGACCGTGATTTCGATAAATAAATATTGTTCTTTTATTAAATAATCGTATGTTGCGTTTCGACCCGTGACGACGTTCCATTTCCCCCTCGCATGCCGTCGTTGTGCCGTCTGTGTGTTCGTGTATTCTTGTATTGATCAAGCTTGGAAAAGCGGAGAGGTCCGAGCAGCATTACGTGGGTTTTTGTCCGAGATTTCGTCAGCGTCTGTCTGCGAATTTCCTCTAGGAGAGAGGGTCCAAATAGCCGGGAGAAAGGGGATTGCCAGGCGCCCTTATTGTATAAAAATCGGCAATCCCGGAAGGGTAAGTAAGGTCATTGGTGCGGATCTCGCGAGAAATCGCAGCCCGGATCGATTCGGATCCACTAGCTTTTTCTTTGAGAAAATAACCGTTATAACATATAATCGTAAATTACTTTTGTTAGTTACTAAAAGAAGAATTGATTTCACCTTCCTCTAAATGTATATAAACAATTATTTAAGAATCGAGGATAAAAATTCAATGACAATGTTTAAAAATGCTTTACGTGAAGATTTTAAGAAAATCTTTCGATTAGCCCTATTGCTCTATAGTTCTCTATCGTGTTATATAAGGATTTACTGATAAAAGTCAATTGTGCTGATTTTATGAAACATAATACTGTATATACATTTTAAATTTGATATGAACAGAATTTGATATTTAAAGTCTCTTAATCAAAATCCGACTAACGAGTGCGGCAAAAATTAATATACAGTAAGAAATTAACAATCGATCAGATTCTCTATCAGCCTTTACGCGTATTCGCAGATCATACAATAATATTTTTGAATTTTTTTTAAACATTTATCCAATTTGTAGAACTTTATTTAAACGAGTATATAAGAAAAGCGGATCAAAATTCAATAATAATTACAACAAAAATATTTTTATAAAAGATTAAATAAAGTATTGCGGTTTGCAATTATTTACTTTATTGCTCTATAGTGATTTATGAGGATTTACATAAAGAATTCAATTAGGCTAATTTTTCAACTATTAAAGCTTATAACAAATTTATATTACGTGCGTAGTACCCCTCTTTGCCCATTAGATAGCACAGCTTTGAGAGAAAGAACCAAAAAACCTACCGGAGCGCCCTCGCGCTCCCGCTCTTCCTCAGTCTTTCCTTGTGCGCTAGGGAGAGCATACACGGGTAAGAACAGTAAGTAAGTATTTCGTTTTAAGTGAGAGTAAAGTCCTCAAGGATGTCGAGAAAACGCAACCGTGACAAAGATGCGGAAATAAATGCGTTGAGAGAGGAGATGAATAAAATGAGAGAAAAACTGGAAGGTTATCAAGAAGAGAACAGCAGGGACAGTACGTCAACTTCGGAATCTGACGATGAAACAAAGTCAAGTTCAAGCAGGTCGAGCAAGACCGAGGAGGAGAAATCTGATCACGAGTCAAAAATAGATAAAAAAAAAAAAGGCGGCTTTGTGTTCCTTATTAACTAAATTACTAATAACCTAAACGCTCACACACGTGAGATGAGATAAAGAGTTAAATCGAATATACACATATCGAACCGACTATAAAATTTTTCTTCCTTACGAGTTTGCACGAGTGGCAAAACGTAGCAATGGAAAACTAGTAAACATACACAGGGGGGGTACATGGATGGTTTAAATTTCTTTCAATTACTTATATCTAAATATTAAAGAAAAAAGTGAGGATTATAATAATAATATAAAACACCAAAAATTGCCTGTAAACGGCCGGCCACCAAGTATGTTTATAGTTATTCATTAAGATCAAAGATATTTTATAAAATTGTGAACGTGTCATTCTGGACGAGGCGCATTATATTCGCAACTGCTTGCAGCTCCTAATATTAGAACTGTGGCAGTTTGCCCTGCTTCCTTAACACAACAATGGGAGAGAGAAGTTAAAACTAAATGTCGGAGTGGTCAATTAAGTGTTTTATATACCATGGAACATCAAGGGACATAAGTGAAAAAAAATTATCCAAATTTGATGTTATAATTACTACATGCAATCTGATTGCACAAGAGTATGAGCTTTATGTTGTACCCATGAAGAATAAGGATTCAAGGTTATTCAAGATAATAATTTATGATTAAAGTAACATCTTTTATTTTAAAGTTAATAAAGAAGCATCCGATTTTTAAGAATAGAGATGCCAGATAAGCAATCGAAGCTACTAAAGGTGTTAACAATTGTTATCTGGCATCGCTATTCTTAGTAAGACACCACACCCAAGTTAAAACTCATTTCATTTTGGTCTTATATTGAAACTGCGGTACATGTATTTGTTATCTAGCATTGATAAACTTAATCGTAAACAAGGAAGACATTGAGCTTGAAGGAAATAGTCCTTAAACTCAGCAGATTAATGCTGATGTAATCGATGAACTCTATAAATTAATATTAACCTTAGTATTTGCATTAATAAAATTATATAATGAACGAAAAATTAAAATTTAAAATGTTTTTTTTTGCGAATTAAAAAATAGAGTTACTTGGGTATTTATCACATGATTTCACAACGTTCTACTGTTTTCATTAGAAATTTGTAAGTTTATCAGTGCAATAGAATTGTTTGTGAAAATAAAAATATTTCATTGTGCACCTGAGATTTATATCGTTATATAACTTATGTGATATTAAAATTGATCAATTATAATAGTATTCTTAAATATTTAAGTTATACTCGAGGGTCTAAGGGTAGACGGTTGAGGAGATCTATAGACGACTTGACCCATAGAAACCAACTTTAGATCAACAATATGAGACATCATCATACCCAAGAATATATTCCAGTTTTCAAGATATTATTCTCAAGAACTGCTAAATTTTTCACTTTTTTATTCTCTTAAGGTAGTTTTTCTCAGACTTCTTAGTGAATAGAGCGTGCCAAATAAAGATTGTGAAATTGTTGTTCGATTCTGATAAATCATGTTTATTAAATTTATTTATAAATTTTAAGGTAGTTATAATTGATATTAGTATGAAAATAACAATGTAGAATTAATGTTGCTTGTACATAACAACGACTTACGTAATTATTCATACAAAAATCCGATTGGAAACGTCGCATATTTTGTCTTCGCAGTCGAATCAAGCAGATGACGAACCAAGTCGGATTCACGAGTACGAACGGAATATGCGACATTGCCACGTTTACGGAGCACTCAAACCATATGTTTTCATATTTTCTGCAATAAATATCTTTTTCCACACTCCGTGCGCAAAGTTCGATTTTCGCACGCATACGCGTGTAAAATTGGCCTTCGCGCACGTTGTAAGAATAAAGATTGTGCGTAACACGTGTGCTTAGATTATCCGAACTCGTGCGATTGTCACCCTCGCTTCGCTAGGGCGTCTCGTCGAGATAATCTCTTTCGCTCACTAGTTGCGTAATGTACTATTAATTTAGTCCAGTTACCCCTATTTTTCATTCAATTATAACGCGGCAAATCGTACGGGCCGAAATTTCGGATGCCCAGGCAAAAATACTAACGCACGGCAAAAAAATCCACTACGAATTCCAAGTTAGTCCTGTAATCCCGAAGTTACGAAAATTTCTTCCGGACGAAATTCCGGAAGGGAATTACGGAAACTCCGTCATTTTGACCCGCACGACTTCCAATGACGCGATACGAAATGCTACGGAAGACCGGCCGCTCGAATTCGCGAGAATTTGTTAATTTGAGGACGCCAGACACTGATGTCACCCGCTGGATTCGATGACGACGCTATCTCTCCTTCCTGGCTGTGATGATGAGACCCTCTCCAGAGGGGATTCCGTCGAGTTAACGCCTCGGGTTAGGCGCTCCCGGCGTCGAATTCTCTGAAAACCCGCGAAAAACTACGTACACGTAGCACGGCGCAACTACTCGGCGCAACAACACACTGAACTAGGGAAACCACATAAAAATAATTCGTGAAGTACGGCAAGTTAAATAAATTCACACGAGGATTTATTGTAATGTCAATACTCCGCCTTTTGGCGCAATCAGCGCTACACAATGATCATTACAATTTAGGGGCACCGCCCGTCGCTCGCATCTTCGTCTCTCCCTCTCTCTCTCTCGCGCAAAGCTCAATACCTTTAACAACTGACTCTCAGTGGCCCGATTGGCACTTCTCACACGTCGGCTGGCTACTTCCTCCCGAAATCTACGAACAATTATCCCCAAACTCGCCGCTCGCCCGACCTGTCACAACTCCCCGCGTTTCATAGCCAACATGGCCGCCGCCGTTCGACTCCCGAATTCACCCATTCGCGCGCCACGACAAACTCGCCACTACTCCACTACAATACGACTCACCGCACCGTGTTCGAATTTACCCCAACTCTACTCACGAACCCCAGTCTGAATTATTGGACGCACGGCGCCATCATTATCGAGTGAGATACCGTCACGCGCCGTATTTTGCGAAGGTTCCGTACGCGCATGTCTGTCTCGCGCCTATCACTCTCGCTCGAACCTTCGCTCGCTGTCTCTCTCACTCTCGCGCTCCGTGTGGCCGCTTATTCTGGCTGGGCGCTACCGTCGCTGCTCGTGCCCTGGTGAGTCTATGTAGTGGTGCGCTTCCCCATGCTTTCGCATAACATAGGGGTCGCGTCGCACCCTCTCACATATACTGGCGCAGGTGGCGCGTACGTGCAGTCGCGTCGTATGCAACGCACGGCCCAGCTGTCGCTTCCTGGTCGTTCTCGTCGTCGCGCCTCATTTTCCTCGTGGTTGCTGCTGCTCGTCATCGTCATCGGTGCAATTCGTGGCCGGGCAACAGCGTCGTATCGTGCTGGTGCCGCCCGGTGGCATCATCGTCGTTGGCGTTTCGTCGGTGGTGCATGCAGGCCGGCCCAGTGCCTGCCTGCTCGGTCGCTATCTCCTCCGGTTTGTCGAGCTGTGCGTCGGTTCAGGCGCGCTACTTAAACAAACGCGAATCCCCCCTCGTTAATTAATTTATTTTATATAACCCATCGTGGCAGTGGTGGCGAGCATCGTCGTCGCGGACTCGTTGCCCTGGCAGTGCACCTAACCTCTAACGGCGCCGAGAAAGAAAAGACGGAGTCGAGTTTGTTTTTATTTTAATTTATTTAATATTCGCAATTACCTCTTGTGAGACCACATCAGCCTCACACAATTAATAGAAAGTACAATTCTTCAACATTCATAGTCTATTTTTACATAATCTTCTGATAAGTTATTGTTAAATAATATGTTAATAATAGTGCGATATCTCATGATTCCATATGTGGGCCACGCAAAACAAATCAACTTTAAGTATTTGTTTCTCGAAAATTAATCCGGCAACAGGGGTTAAAAAGTATTCTATTATATTTTTTGAAGTTTAAAGATTCAAATATATTTTCATCATAATGATACCAAAAACTTCAATTTGGTGAAGAACTACCTTAAATTAAGTCATACATGCTTATTTTTATTTTTATTTTTTCATTATGGCCGTATAATTTTTAGTTTCGATTAAATTAAATTCTTACGTTTTTGTTTTATTTTATTTTATTATTTTTTTGACAGTCATTTATATATAGTTTTTAATCGCTTATTTACCAACTTGTTAGTGATGTACTTATGGAATAGGAAGGACCAAGGGTATAAAAAAAAGTTTTTGTCACGCAAACAATTTTCAGGTATTTTTGAGGTTGGCTTTATATTTGGCACGATGTTTTGAGTTGAAATCAATGTCTATCAGATCAGTTTTTAGGTTTAGGTATTTCTAATTTGATTTTAAAGATCAGTTTTTAATGAATACAATGGACGCTCGAAAACATGTCGAAAGAACGCGAACATGTACTCGCGGCAACTTCTCGGCAATTCAGCCGCGCTCTTGCAGGTTATTGACAGTACAAGGTTATGCAACAAGGGATGAACGATGGCAACAGCTGCACATTGTATCTGACTTACCGTCATAAATTTAATTGTAATTTAGTCAAAACTTTTGAATGACGAAAGAATTCTAACTAATAACTAATTAAATTCTGCTATAATATTTTAATTTCTGCAGAATTAGTAGGATTATCCTAGGTGACATTCACTGGAATGATAATAATTTTTAAAGGGATATTTTCTTGTTTTTCTAAATTCAAAATTCCGGGCCGTTCGTTTCTTTTTGCACTCAAAATAAAATGCAACTCGATTCGCAGCTTCAGATGATCTGGAAAAAAGTTAATCCGATAGATATACAGAAACTCATAGCAGTTTGAGCTGAAAAAAGGCTGAGATATTTAGACACGCTATAAAAGCTTGATGTTTCAAACTCACGTTTCAAACTAGGTGGGGAACTTAATTGTACTCGACGTCTAGGCGCATAGGGTGACCGATGATGGTGTCCAGGTAATTCGCTCCATAGTTTTTTGTGTCTAGGCGAGGAATTCGATTAGTCTTGAGAACTAGGTGGATATGGTCGCCGAAAATTGCGTCCAGATAATGCACTCCATATTTTTTTGTGTCTAAGTGGGGAATTAAGAATCAATTAAAATTATCATAATCAAAGTATCCATGTGTGCACTTGGAGAGTTAATGCTTAAGTCTGAGTGTCTTAGGTTGTCATAGACAGACATTAACTCGATAGTATAGAGTGGTCGATGATCGTTTCCACATAATTCGCTTCATAGTTTTTGTGTCTAGGTGGTAAATGCAAAGATAACCCTTGTAAAGGTCTGGGAACATTAAAAGAAAAGTACCAACAGCATATGATCGAATTTTATATGGCAATAGAATCTCATGTAACCCAAATTTTAAGTGCTTTGTAGAATTACATTACATATTATAATCATGTCATTGCTCTCAAATAAGAAGACTACCACTTATTTTTCCGTCGTGCGACTTGTAATAAGTAAGAGGATTACTTGTTGTCGTTACAAAGGACAGCTAAAATTTTATTAGTACCAGAGTGATTTACTGTGTTTAGCTACTTGGACATAAACTGTATTCAAAATTACAACTAATCCCACAACATGAACTTTTTTCTCAGACCTTGTACAACTTTAGATAACTAAGATTCTTACTCGTTATGTTATTTCCTAGGTAAGTTTTAATTATCTTAGTACGAGACTCATGCACTAGATTTTTGATCCGGACCTGGACTGTATTTAAAATTGTAACCTATCCCGCAACTTGAACTTTTTTCTCAAACGTCGCACGGCTTTAGATAACTTAGATCTTGGAAGAAACACAAAAAGTAAGAGTATGTCAGAAAGTATGCTTAAAAGAATGGAAAAAGGTACGTCAAAAAATATGCCTTGAACGCACACGCGTACATACATGCACATCCATAAGTACGCGTACACACACACAGTGCATTATGATCTGCATTATGAGCTCAAACTGTTATGAGTTTTGGAATAGTTATGGGATAAACTTTTTTCGAAACTATCTTACACTGCGCATCGAGTTGTATACAATTTTAAGCCCAAAAACAAACGTGAGTTTGAAACATCAAGCATCCACAGTGAGTCTAAATGTCACAGCGCTTTTCCACCTCTACAGTACGAGAAGCTACACTGAAAGCCTGAGAGTCGCCTTTCCTCTAAAAATTACCTTAAAAAGAAAACACTATACTTTCTCTCTGGTATAAATATCTATATTATAAAAAGCTTAGACACAAGACTAACGCATTCTATTAAAATCCAAAATTTTCCGTTAGAAAGTCTTGCAACTTATACTTAAGTTTTAAAAACTTAAACAAATATTAGGAGTTTTCTTAATAAGTAATGAAATGATTTTATTAATAGCTGGTTAATGACATTTGTTAATAATTAATAAATGTCGCTGGTTAGGGAAGTAAATTCTTAACCTTGAACCTCGGCCGTAAGAAATCGCATGGGTGCGACAAAGACAGCTGCGATGAAAGTCCGCGATTCGACTATGAGTCTCGACTATAATTTTAGACCTAAGTGATTTATTTCTCTCAGTGATTTTTTTTACTTTTTCATGGAAGAGACACTCATACTTTAAAGCACAACTTTTTACATGAGCGAATTGTCATCTGGTAGTATGCGGCTCAAAAAGGTTTCTGGTGACCAAAAATTACCTTTGGACTTATTCCGTCTACAAAATAAATATAAAAAAAATTTCTCAAAAATTTTTTTACGAAAAATTAATTTTTTTATCTTTGCAACCAAAAATTTTGCATTAATTCTGGCCTTACCATTGAATTCTACTCCGAATGCCAAGTCTATTGAGACCTGCCTTACCTATTTTTATCAATTCAATTTTGAATAAACCGAGCTCCAAAGTGGTGCGTCCATAAATTGTCACATTCTGTATACAAAAAACTTTGTAGCAATTTACCTGAACAACATCATCGGCCGCCCTACGCACGCAGGCTCTAAAATCAACTCTGCAAGTACACACATGGATACTTTAGTGGTAATTTCAATTAATTCCAATTCTCGACTTATATCTGTACTATTCGATATATAATACTTTCTGCCATACTTTTTTCCATACCACTAAGCATCCTTTCTGCCATACAGTTTTTCGTACATCATTGCTTACTTAATTGCATACTATGACCATGCACCTAGCTAGAGCTAAGAGTCAATCTATGACAACCTAAGACACTCAGTCTTAAGTATCAACTCTGCAAGTACATGAATACTTTGCCTATGATAATTTTAATTGGTTCTAACTGTATGTTTTGTATTAGTACTCTGTCGGGTATGGCTGCATTCCCCAATTAGACACAAAAAACTGCGAGCCGGCAATGTTGCTCTTAAAGACCGACGCCAGATTTGTCAGAAAAGGTGATTGCGGTGTGGTCAAGACAAACTGTACGCACTAATCACTAATTTTTTATTTAATCAAATTCAGGTTTATTCTAAATTTTGTGTATGTTCTGAAGTATGTGTGTGCGAACATGCATGTGCATGTGCGTGTGCGTGTGTGTACCTAGTCAGGAACGGATCCGCTATTGCCTTACAGTTATGTAGCATTTGCGATGCTAATTTTCAATATACACGCATGTCCTCATGTGTGGACACTATTACTTCGCGACATGTAAGAGCTGGATAAAATAGTCATTGTAAAATAATTTTTTTTGTATCATTTGACAAAAAACAAGATTTTCTGAAAAATAATTTAATAATAAATTGATATTATGGCTACAGGGTAGGTATAGTACAAATTTAAAATCATCAATTTAAAAAAAATGAGATAAAATAAAGAATTTATTTAACGCAAATTATGAGTTACTCATATTTTCGTGTACTACATATAAACTTCAGAAATAAACTGAAACGCAGTTTTATAAATAAATTGAGACAAAAATATCGGACAATAAAGAAATTTACAAATAAATGAAAGGAACATATTATACACATTTATTCTTGAGTATGATAATTCTCCGTACACTGAATAAATGACCCTAAATTTGAAGTAAAAAGAATCACTCAGTATTGACCCATACAAAACTGATATGTAGATCCTCGAAGGACGAGGATAAAAAGGAATTAGCTCATCAATTCGGAATTTTTTATTTTTTTATACATACCTTACGGCAAAAGTTTCGTCTTCTCATACGCAACTTAATAAATAGAAAAAAAAAATTTCTCAAAGCATATGATGCACAGAAGTGGCTAAACTATGCTAGGTCAACGGCACGGAATTTAATAGTGTACATAAGGCCCTCACCCAACGGGCCGTTTACATCTATTTTTAGCGAAGCTGACTTAGTAGCACTTCTACCCGCTCCTCGCACTTAATGAGATTTTAAAAAACGGCCGATTTAGGTGTCTGCGGCTCCTCTTACGTCTAATTTTTCCCCTGTATCAGGGCACAGTCAGCCACCGAAAGATTTTAATTTTATTAACGTTCAATATATAAACGTGAATAGGTTAAAGTCTCATTTCGCTCTTATAGAGGCGCACTTTTTAGACCAGGCTTGCGATGTTCTGGTCATAACCGAGACTTTCCTCACTAACCTAGACTCCCAATCGATAGTCCAGCTTCTAAGCTATAATTTCATCCATCACGATAGAATGGGCAAGGAGGGTGGGGGCATCGGAGTGTATATACGCGACATTTTGAAGTAACAGTGCTTGCAACATCGGGGCCACTATTTTCCAATGCGTCCAAATTTCTTATCCTTGAGTTTAGGTGCAGAAACGAGTCCATCCTGTCCGAGGTAGTATATAGGCGCTCCTAAGCAGCCTACCCAGAACTATTTTTTGACATTCAAATGTCATTATCATAGGGGATTTTAATGTAAATATGGCTGCCGAAGAAGGGGCCTCGTGGAATGCGCACGATCACATTAATTCCTACTCGCTTCAGCTGATTGCCTCAGAGCCAATGCATCACGCAATTTATCACGATCACATCTCTCATACATGGCTCGACTTATTTATTATTATTAATCTCGTTTCTACTTTACTCTCGTATCACAAGTCGCCATCGCCATTCATTGCTGGCCATGATATTATAAAAATTCGTTTCAAATTTATCACTTCATCCCATTCTTAAAAAACTATTTCACCCCGATCATCTCTCAAATTCTCTAACATTCCATTTCACAGACATTTTTTCGGCAGATTCGTCCTTTATTAGTGTTTAAAATGTTCCACATAGTCCCGTCTCTCTCAATATCGCTGTGCCTGTCACAAATTCTATTTTAATGCGTTTATCGATAAACTTTCTAACGTGATAGGTTGCACGTTCAACGACGTTGTCCATGTATGCAAAATCTCCCTATCGTCGTCTAGAAAGCCTTGGGTTTCAAATGAAATTCGCGAACTTATGAGGGAGAGAGACA
The DNA here is from genome assembly GCA_900490025.1 of Megastigmus dorsalis. Classification (NCBI taxonomy): domain Eukaryota; kingdom Metazoa; phylum Arthropoda; class Insecta; order Hymenoptera; family Megastigmidae; genus Megastigmus; species Megastigmus dorsalis. The sequence goes on from UELU01126659.1 coordinate 11,772, forward strand.
AAATTTATTGTATCGCCAAGCGCTCTGGTGTCGCTGCAGAATTACTGCGCTTTAAGACTCGCAGTGCTGTCTCTAATAGACTCGACACGGCAAAAAATCGTTTCTTTTGAGAGAGTGGGTCGCGAACGTCGCCCTTCAATCAATTCACGTGTGCTGGCCTCAACAAACAGTACGCGAGCGTCACTACCCATTTGTCTTCTCTCACACCTGAAGCGTTTCAAATTTTTCTCACAGCTCAGGGTGAAGAGTCAATCGTGGAAGATGGCCCTTGCTTATCGTTCTCCCCCATGTCGCAGCTAGATGTTCTGCGAGCCATAAATGGCTCATCATCTAAGGCAACTGGGCCCGATGGCATCTCTGCCCAGATACTTAAGCTTGTGTTCCTTTCTCTCCTGGTAAGCCTTCCTCACGCCCGTAGCGAAAAAGGCTGCGATGTCTTCTACGCCGGACACACGCCGGATAGCGATGCTAGGCGAGATCTAAGAGATTTCCTAGGCCCTCGACAGTCAGGTTTTCGCCGTGGCCACAGCATTCAGTCAGCGCTCCTGCGGGTCCTTGACGACCTTAGGAGAGCAACAGATAAGCGCATGATTACTGTGCTTGTTCTGTTTGATTTCGCCAAAGCGTTCGATATGGTCCCTCATGGTCTCCTCCTTCAAAAGTTGAGGCGCATGATGTATTCGGACGCGGCCTTCGCATGGTTTTACGCATATTCACGTGGCAGGCTCCAGGCGGTAGTAGACTCTGGCAACTCAACATCTGAGTGGATAAGGGTCATGGCGAGTGTCTCTCCGGGTATCGTTCTTGGCTCCCCGCTCTTCGTCGTCTTCACAAACAACTTTCCCTCAGTGTTGAGTGCGTCTCAGCATATGATCTTCGCTAATGATACTCAGATTAACTACTCCTTTCCTCCAGCCAATATACGTGAGGGCATCAAAACGATCACTCGAGACGCGAATGCTGTGGCCTCTTGGGCCGCCGATGGCCTCCCTCTGAACCTCGGGAAGGCTCGGGTGATACTTTTGGGCAGCGAAGCCTTTATATCTCGCAAAAATCTTGAAAGCATCCCCAAGGTGCATATTCGCCGGGTGCCCATCCCATACGCTTCCCAAATAAAAAATCTTGGTGTCTTCATATCGCCCACTCTCAACTGGGCTCCCCACGTAAATCAAATCGTATGTCGTGTATTTGGCACCCTACGCTTCCTACGGCACCATCGCCTTTCCCTCTCTTTTTCTGTCAAAAAATCCTAGTTGAGAGCTTGATTTCCCCACACTTCGGTTTTGCTTGTGCTGTCTACAATGACATAGACAAAACTCGCAGCACCAAGATTGAACGAGCTCTAAATGCGTGTGTGCGCTTCGTTTTTGGAAACATTCCTCGTAGTGGACATGTCACTCCGCACCGCATTAGCCTGGGCTAGCTCTCTGCGGCCACACGCCGTGAGCTCTTCACAGGCTCACTCGCGTTCAACATCCTGGCGAATCGCAATGTAGCCCATTTGGCCGTCATGTTCCAGCGTATGAACATTGACGTACATGCTCACTACTCTAGCCATATGCCCCCCAGAGTCCTCACGTATGCAGCTACAAGGCTTAAGTCAGGCTCATAAGACTTATATACTAATACATTAATTTAGTTCATTTGATAAACCGTTAATCTTAAAACACTGTAACTCACGAAAACGTTTCACTTTTATCTTTCGCTATTCTATTTCTTTCCATTATTCTATTTCATTCCGCTATTTCTAAAAGTGAAACGTTTTCGTGAGTTACAGTGTTTTAAGATTAACGGTTTATCAAATGAACTAAATTAATGTATATTACTGAAGAGGAGGGTATAAGTTATACACCCTCGAAACGTTGCAAAAATAGATGATTTTAATTTTTGATCAATCTAGCCTTTCACCTATTAATCTAATCTTATTTCTGTCTCTCTCTCTCTCCCTCTCTATCTCTCTCTAAGCGAGAAGCGAGCCGTCGTTTCTTCTCTCGCTGCGCATGTTTAAGCACTCGAAAAGTCCGAGGCGACACGTGGTCCCGCGGCTGCTACAGTTAATGACACTGACACATGCCAGGTCCTTATTACGGACGTGCCGTGTTCTGTAGTGCTGGATGATGCCACAATATTCGCCTAAATCTGCCGCTTTTCGTACCATATTCTAATTCTTCCTCGCGCATCACTCATCCACCATCGAACTCTTCATTCTCAAATGTTTATTTATCATATAAATGTAAATCGTCTAAAATCTCACTTTACGCTCTCGGAGGCGCATTTCCTCGGTCAGTCTTGCGTCGTTTTAGCAGTCTCCGAGACGGTTTTAAGTAATTTAGATGTAGATTCTATCATCCAGCTACCAGGATTCATTTTTGATCGTCATGATAGGGAGGCTAAAGAAGGCGGAGGTGTCGGCGTTTACATCCGCGATTATTTTAAAGTAAAAATACTCGCCACATCAGAGCCTTAATTCATAAACGCGCCTGAATTCCACATTTTGGAGCTTTTTTATAGAAACTCTTTTCTCTTACTGACAGTTGTCTACAGGCGCTCTCACACCTCCGATCCAGAGTTGCTTTTCGATACGCTATTAGCCTTTCTACCATCATACCCCAACGTCATTGACACAGGCGACTTTAACAGAAACATGGCCATATTAAACACCGACTCCACCCATTTAAAATCTCTTATTGAAGCGCATTCTGTCTACCTGGTCCCCTTCGACCCCATTCATCACGCCATCTGTCAGGATCATATCTCGCACACAAGTCTCGATCTTTTTATTATTAACGACGCCTCGTCCCTGCCCTCATACCATAAGTCCTCATCGCCATTTATCGCAGGTCACGACATAACTTGCATCCGCTTTAAATTTTTCTCTCCACCTCTTGTTAATAAAATCATCCTCTCTCGTTCACTAAACTGTATAAATGTTGATCATTTTACTCAAACCATCATATCTCGTTTTTCAATTACTTTTCCGACAGATTCGGGCACTTCATCTTAATTCTGTCCCTTTTCATCCTTCTATGCCTGACTCAAACTCAAATATTGATGTTCTTGCCGATAGTCTATCCGGAATCATTCTCGATTCATTCAACGAGGTTGCCCCCATCCAAAGCATTTCTTTCTCCTCCTCAAGGAAACCATGGGTTGCCGTCGATATCCGAGTACTCATGAATGACCGTGACAGGTGCTACCGCCGGGTCAAGCATTCTGAACTATTCGGAGATTTATATTCGCTTCAAACACCTCATAAGCACGGTCTCTAATATGCTTGACACTGCAAAAAATAAATTTCTCGCGCTCAAACTGAAAAATGCTCCAGACACAGCTACTAAATGGCGTGAACTAAGGCGAATGGATGTTGCTACTGGCGCGCATGTGTCAGCTCTATCCTACATCTCATGCTTCGCTCTTAACACGCATTAAGTCAGTGTCACCTCGCACCTATCCCCTGTCTCTCTTGACTCTCTTCACTTCCTGCTTACTCATCCAAATGCGGAGCCCCCTGTAGCAGAAGGCGCACGTTTTTCATTTACAGCGGTCTCTCACCGCAAGGTCTTACAAGCCATCAATGGCTCCTCCTTCAGTGCCATGGGCCCAGACGGAATTTCAGCACAGATGCTGAAGCTTGCAGCTCCTGCTCTCATGGCACCGATTACGAGCCTTTTTAAATCCTCTTTGAGCACTGCAACTTACCCATCGCTCTGGAGGAGGGCTTTTCTCTCACCTCTGGCAAAAAAGGCGACTATCATCACCATGTCGGACACGAGACCTATTGCCATGCTTTGTAAAATATCTAAGGCTCTCGAACGCGATGCGCACCTGCAATTCTCTCGCCACCTAGAGTCTTCAGGCTTACTCTATCCTCGACAGGCGGACTTCCGTTGTGGTCACAGCGTCCAGACAGCGCTGCTGGCATTTCAAACGTGTTTGACTTCGTCCCTCATGCTCTCCTCCTTCAAAAGCTCAAGCGCATGATGTGTTCGGATGCGACCTTGGCATGGTTTTACGTGTACCTTCACGACAGGCTTCAGGCCGTGATAGATGCGGCTGGTTCCATATCCAAGTGCCTAAAGGTCATGGCCGGTGTACCTCAAGGGAGTTTTCTTGGACCTCTCCTTTTTCTCGTCTTCATTAATGACCTTCCCTCGGTGTTAAGTTCGTCTCGGCACATTATCTTTGCAGACGACACCCAAATCTATTACTCATTTTCTCCAGCCAACTTCCGCGAAGGTATCGCCTCCATCACTCATGACGCCAAAGCTGTCGCAGTCTGTGCCGCTGAAAACGGACTTCCTCTGAACCTCGAGATGGCTCGGGTGATACTTTTGGGCAGCGAAGCCTTTATATCTCGCAACGATCTCGAGAGCGTGCCTGAAGTCCATATTTTTGGGGCTCCAATTCTATACGCCTCCCTAGTCAAGAATCTTGGTATCCTTATCACCCCAACTGTCAACTGGGCGTGTCACGTCAACTCGTAGGTCGTGTTTTTGGCACACTGCGCTCCCTCCGGCACCACCGCCACTCTCTTACATTTTCACATAAAAAGAGCCTGGTTTTTCCCCATCTAGATTTTGCTTGTGCTGACTATAATGATATAGATAAAACCTGCAACACCAAGATTCAGGGAGCGCTTAATGCACGTGTGCGCTTCGTGTGTAGCAATATCCCTCCTTTTGGACATATCACCCCGCACCGCATTAGCTTAGGCTGGCTCTCTGCTGCCAAACGCCGTGAGCTCTTCATAGGCTCACTGGCGTTCAACATCTTGACGCATCGCAACACGGCCTACCTAGCCGTCAACTTTCGGCGTATGAATGTTAACGTGGTTGCTAGCTCCTCCTCCAGACTTCCTCCTAGAGTTCTCTACTTCGCAGCTCCCAGAACTGAGGCTTGGCAACGATCCTTCACCGTAACGGTCTCGGATCTTCTTAACAGCTTTTTGCCGCCTCCTTCCTCGACCTCTTCAACGAGATGATGCGGCGCGATCTGCAAGACTAGAGGACAAGAATCATAAATGAGGGTCTGGAGGAGGCTCTGCCCTAGTACGTGTCGTCTCACCGGCCGGCTCCACTTCGGAAGCGCCTCTTCATCACCACATCCATCACGATCACAACGTAGACTCTCCACTTCACTATCAAGACAACTCATTTTTAAATTCATTAATTTAACGTCATGCTTTCTTTTTTATTATTATTAAATTATATCATTGTTGTTATTTATATTTTATTAATTGTATTTTTTCATACACGTTATAAATTGTTATAAATCTACAATGAATACTTTTGGTGGCCAAATGAGGTTTTACCTCCAGGTCAATAAACGTTATTCTAATCTAATCTAATCTAATGTAATCTCTCTCTCTCTCATTCTCTCTCTCTGTATGTGTCTCTCTCTCGTGTGATTGTCACCCTCGTCGAGATAATCTCCTTCGCCCACTAGTTGCATAATATACTATTGCCAATTGAACTTCTTGAGGCTGAAACCACCTTGAGGAGGCTTCGGCGTTTGTGAAACAAACAACAGAATGCTCCGAAACTTAAAGATAATATCAAAGCGCGCGTCAGCGCGCCACGGGCAAGTATGCGGCCCGCGGCGGCATCGACGACTATTAATATATACATCAAAATTGGGGTTTTCTAACCTAAGCGAATTTTGTACCTTACTTATTTTATCTATTAAATAAATGATTATAGCTTGTATGTACATCAAAATGAAGGTTTTTTAATAAGCTTTCTATTAAAAAAAGGTATGCGTCTGCAGCATATGTCGTTCGATAATGCCAGCATTGTCAATTTTCGACTCGGCCAGATCATTTCGGGAAAAATGTTCAGTCCTTAAAAGTGTCAGACTGCAAGAGTTTTCGGTGTATAGTTTCGTATAGGAACTCTATACGCGGACTATAGCTTAAAAGTGCAAGACATTGCAAGACCCACCTGTTGAATGTGGTCTGCTTTCGTGGCTGTTCGAAAAGAAGAAAGCAGACGAGTATGC
>UELU01126664.1:0-13181 GCA_900490025.1 Megastigmus dorsalis
CTGGATTTGACTTTGACCTGACCATGACCCTGACCTGATCGGGTCAAAAAGTCCTCGGATTCGGATTCAGCGACCCCAAAAACATGTAAGTATACTGATTTACTTTGTTTCAAATGCATTTTCTGGATTTGACTTTGACCTGACCATGACCCTGACCTGATCGGGTCAAATAGACCTCGGATTCGGATTCAGCGAGCCCAAAAACATATAAATATACTGATTTACTTTGTTTCAAATGCATTTTCTGGATTTCACTTTGACCTGACCATGAACCTGACCTGACCGGGTCAAATGGACCTCGGATTCGGAATCAGCGACCTCGAAAACGTATAGATATCATGGTAGTATCTTTCGCACATACAGCTTTTTTTTTTCGTGGGGCTGTGTAATCACCGAGTTAGAGCGGAAAAAAGATCGGCGGGAAACATTGTAAAACAAACTTCGCCATCAACTTTTATTGTAAAAGATGAAAATGAAAATCATCAAAAGAGACATGTTGATCAAATAATAAAGAGACGATCTTCTCGGTTGAATAAAGCGAATAATTAAAAAGCGTGGAAGAGTTTTGGTGTATCATGTGCGTGTGTGTGTGTCGGGTGGCGCTGCGAGTGCGAGCTGAGTCATGTAATCGACAGAATGGCGCTAGCCAAGTGCGACACACTCTTAGGAGCAGACTTTGGAAACACGGCTTGTTCATCTGGTTGTAACTAGATATAATAAATCACATCTTTAACTACTACTCGGAAATGTCATGATTCCAGCTAACCTTAATATAGAACAGGGTTGTTTAACATTAACATAAAAATTTTCTGTTAAACTTCAACTGCCATGATCACCTCTGATCATAATTATAAGTGGATACATTTGCGGTATCATTGTGGAAAAAATCCAGAATAAATTTTTTTCGAAAATTTTCACGTTTTTTAGATTTAAATCGGCCATATTTTTTTCTTAAGGTTAAATAGTAATTTCGACTACGGATTCTGAAAGAGCATGAAATTTCACGTCGGAATATATGAAAACTGAGTTTTTTCAAAGCCGATAACATAAGAAATAATCACGTTGAAAACTTACTCAAAATTTTGACCGTTTGGGCGTTAATGGGTTAAGACATATACAGTTTCTTAATACCTTACATATAGACTAAACGAGAACAAAGTCCTAGTAAAATGAACTTATAATCTTACTGATGAACCGAACAAGTAACCCGGGCTGAAACGCATATTTTATTTCTAAATTTATATAAAATTATTATATGTAATTTAACTTTAAAATTAATCTTTTGTAATTTTGGTATGATCCTTGATTTCACTAGGACTTTCTTCTCCTTTTACTCTATATATAAGGTATTAAGAAACTGTATATGTCTTAAGCAGTGCACCTTACAATAGTAGTTGTTATGAGTAGAGTATAATTTTCTTGCGTTCTATGATGATCAATAAATTCTACTTAATTTAAAAAACTAAAAAAATAACACTTCAAATTATATGAATAGCTGCCACAATCAAAATAGTAGTGCTAAAATGAAACCTATAAAGACTACTGTAACTATAAGAATAGCTTTTAAATGTAACCTAACAGTTGCTACTATCAGGATAGGGGTACCAAATATAAGGTTCTCTTATTTATGTAATAATAATAATAATAATAATAATAAGGACTGAGAAAAAGGGTAAGGATTATAAAATAAAGAGATAGTATATTCATTTTATATAAAACAATATAGTTTGTTTATTCAAATTAATATTCCTACTTATGTACTTGTCTTGAAATTGAGCAAGTATAAATTACAAGTTCAAAATTATATAATTTATCTTTTTGAATTTTGCACGAAGAATCTATAGTCGGTAACTCAAACTTTAATTTGTCCGATGTATGTTAGGTGTCGCTATGTTTGAACATGTGTAGGGATCTACACAGCCGATCGACGCTGAGTAGGCGTAGCCGATACTGCGGCCGACGCCGCGCCGCCGCTGCGGCCGGCTACCGCTGCGCTGCCGCCACTCCTCAGTTCCACTCTGCCCACCGACTTGGCCGGTCGCTCCTTGTATATACCAATCTACAATAAAGAGATTCTCGTTGATATTAACCGCTGGTTAGTCATTTCACTCCAGATCTTTGCCTACATCATCCCAGACGTTCCGGACGCTAACATTGGTGACTCCGACTGCAACAAAACCTAACGTCTGCAAAAATTCTCGAGCGCAGCCAAATTCCTCGAGACACGAAGGAGCGGGAGAATCGTAAATTCTCTCTGAGCGAGGCGTGCACGAACAGGATCGTGCTCGCTTTTCCGATCACCGACACGCAAAAAGCCGCGATCGCTAGCAAAAGTTTTTCACGGAGCAACTGCGAAAGGCCGGCGCGAAGCCACTTCCCGAAGAGGGTGTTCCTGGCGTGAAGTCAGCACTCGAAGAGGGTATTCACGACGCGAAGTCGATACCCAAGGAGTTGAGCGGCGTGACGTCATCACCGAGCTTTCTCCTCAACAATTCGTCATTGCAGCCGAACCGATTGCATCCTCGTCGAGTTGAGCATCACCGCAGACCAGCAGCAGCAGCGAGCATCGGACATCGTCTCCAAGGACATCGACTTAAAAATAAGCGAAGGTACATACGCCTCGCGAGTATCGAATTATAAACACTCACATACAGGCGTTTAGCGAAAAACGCGCGTGAACGTTTTCAGATCCCGCGTAAACATTGGATTCCGAGAATCAAACGACGGTTATGCGCATTCCGGATCACCTTACATACCAAATGCTGCGAATTTGAGTATTTTTATTTTAGTTTTTTACCGAGATTACGTTTCTTTCTTTCTTTTTTTGAAAAACAAAAAGTTGTAACTGAATTTTCTTAAAAATTAAAACTTTTCTGCGATCTTTGAAAAATAGCAATTTGTTCTCGATTAAGCGAATCGAAAAATCTTTTTTCTTGTTTCACGCGTGCGTAATAAGGAGAGAATAGTTCGCGGTCGCGGCGGCGTGTGATGGACAAACAATAGTTTGCGTCATTATGAGGCGTCTGTGAGCGCACTAAGGGCAACTTGTGAGCCACTCACAGGTATCGGTGTTCTCTAGGTCGCGGGCCAACTGGCAGTCCCGGGCCACCCCAGATTTTGCGATTTTCTCTCTCCTTTTCGAAATGGCCGAAGCACCAACACAAGAGCACTTCGACAATTTGCAGGCACCACCTCCGGCTCCCGCCAACGCAAACGCACCAGCGATTTACGCGACGTATCGCGTACCAAAAATTTCCCCATTTTCACGCGAGGACCCGTGCACATGGTTCTTGCAAGCAAAGATAACTGTCACCAAAGCCGACTTCATCGCTGAAAAGCTCGACATCGAGGTACTGCAGGTTATCTCCGGACTTCTCGCGCAAGATCCACGACCAGCAGACCTTTACACGCTCGTAAAGCAAAAGCTCGTGGCAGCCTACAGCTCATCCGCTGCAACCGGTTTACGTCGTATGATGAAAGGCCAAGTTCCCACGATCGGTAAGCTATCGCTTATCATCACGCAATTGAAGGCGATGAACACGGGCGCAAGCGATGACATCATTCGCTCCGTTTTTCTCGAGAAGCTTCCGGCTCCTTGTCGCGCTGCTTTAGCCGTGTCAAACGTAACTGACCTTGAAACATTAGGCACGATGGCCTATAAGTATGCAGAAACCGCAGAAACCGACCGTGGCTACGTCGCAGCCGTCAACAACTCAAAAGCTCCGACGTCCCCCAGTCGCCTCGAGAAGCAAATCACTGAATTGACGGCCCAATTCGCAAAACTCCAAGCCACCGTCGACCGCTCAAACCACGGACGATCTCGGTCGCGACGACTTGATACCCGAAGCGCGAATAGCTGGCAGTCCCCCGATTCGGAAAAGGCCGCAGGACTTTGCCGTATCCACAAGAAGTATGGCTCGGACGCTCGCAGATGTTACCCTCCGTGCTCGTGGGAGTCAAAAAACTAAATCCGCCTTTCCGCGAGGAAGCCGCGGGCGGGGACGGTTCTTCTAAACGCTTTCACATTCACTTATACCGGTCACGAAGTTAAACGCAGTACCCGGTACGGTGCAGCTGTTCGCGGCGAACAACACCCCTATTAAGACCTACGGCGAAAAAACGCTGACACTCGTCCTGCGCCTGCAACGACCCATCGTTTGGAACTTCCTCGTTGCAGCGGTCACGGTTCCCATCATTGGTGCCGATTTGCTCAACCACCACGGTATCGTCGTTGACATCAGTCATCGTAGGCTGATCGATTCAATCAGAAACGTCTCCAGCGATGGTTACCTCAAACCGTGTAACGTGATCTCTTCCGTTAGTGCTCTCGACCGCGACTGTAGATTTGCTAAAATCGTCGCTCAGTACCCCGAAGTTTCGAGCTCCACGCCCGGAAAACCCATAACTTCAGAGGAAGTTTTCCACCATATTGAGACCACAGGCCCGCCTGTAGCCCAACGAGTCAGGCGCCTCGACCCCGACAAAATACAAAATCGCCCAAACCGAATTTGACGAACTCATCAAACAAGGCATCTGTCGATGCTCTAAAAGCTCCTGGGCGAGCCCAATCCACATGGTGCGCAAAAAAGATGGAAAATGGCGAATCTGCGGTGATCATCGTGGACTGAACGCGGTTACTCAGCCTGAGAAGTTCCCCATTCCTCATCTGCACGGTTATTCCGTGAATCTTCATGGTAAAACGATTTTTACCAAGCTTGACCTCCATCGCGCGTACTATCAAATACCTGTCGCTCTTACTTACGTTATCAAAACGGCAGTTACTACGCCTTTCGGACTATTCGAGTAGGTTTTCATGCCTTTCGGCCTTCGCAATGCTGCACAGTCGTTTCAGCGGTACATTAAACAGGTTCTCCAAGGTTTAGATTTTGTCTTTACTTATCTCGACGATATTCTGATCTCTTCCGCCAACGCTGAAGAGCATAAAAAACATTTACGCAGAGTTTTGGAGCGATTAAAGCTTGCAGGTCTGAAGCTCAACCTCGCAAAGTGCGAATTGGGTAAAAGCGAGTTGATCTTCCTTTCGCACGTGATCAACAGTGAAGGCTCGAAGCCCACTGACGAAATGGTCCGCGCGATCGTGGATTTTCCCAAGCCCCAAACCATTTCCTCACTTCGCTCGTTTTTGATCCTCATTAATTTTTATCGTCGTAACCTTCCCAAGGCAGCTACCGAGCAAGCGCCGTTATACAAATATACTGGTAACGCGCGCAAAAACGATCAGAGGCCTGTTGCATGGACTCCAGAAGCAGAGCGAGCTTTCGAAAAAGTCAAGTCCGATCTCGCGAACGCAACACTGCTGAGCCATCCTTCGGCTGACGCAGATACGCGCGTCGTAGCAGACGCATCGAACAAAGGCATGGGCGCAAGCCTCGAGCAGTCCATTAATGGGTCGTGGAAACCTTTAGCTTTTTTCTCGCGCAAATTTTTTACTTAAAAATTTAAGTAAATTTAAGACTTAAAATTTTTTATAACTTATAAAAGTTAAAATTCTAATAGAATAATTTCGGCCGCGATCTATTCATCGATCCATTGCCGTCGGATCGAACGCGACGCAAAGAAACCACTTAATATCGTGTTTAATGTAATGAGTAAATGTTTAATGTAAGAGTAAATTCAGCCGCAATTTAATACCACTTAATTAATTACGATCAAAACCACTTAATACCGCGTTCAAAATAATCAGACGAATAAATAATAAAGAACAGTACGTTATTTAGCTACTTTATCAAATTTAGACTTCAACTTAGGGTTTATTTCAATTTACCAAATTTAAAATAATGATTGTCTAAAACCCGGCCGCTAACTCAATTATTGCGCTATAATTATTTAAAACGATTTTCTAATTAACTAATACGCAACGGCACGTTAATTAACCGCTTTATAAAAATTAAACTATGACTTAAGAATTATTCCCATTTTATAAAAATAGTGATAGCGTAAAAATCGACAAACGATACAATTATCGCGCGCTTGCCGTCGGATCGCGGAAGCTAATTAGTCTCCAAAATTAAGATTTAATACAAAACTCTGCTGCGAAAATCTAAAACGCATAAAAGGTAAATTAATTTTTATTTCGCTTCACGTCACTAGGAAAAGCTTAATTAAAATCAAGAATTTTGATTAGCTAAAATCAATCCGTTCTCACAATTTCCTGTCGGAAAATTTTCGTCGAGCATGCTCATATCAGATTACACATCCGGACGTATCTATTGCCGAGAATAATCCGACACCCCTCAAATTCCTTAAATGATCAGATTACTGAAATTAAAACTTGCTGACCATTTTAATGAAATAATATATTATACTTCTTTTCTGTCTAAATTTTTTTTTTTTAATGCGATACGTATTCGGTTACTAAATCAAAACCTGCAGAATCAGCTCGGAATTCATGATTTTTATGAAAATAGAAATAGTCAGCAAAATTTAATATCGGACTATATTAATGCGAACAATCAAGGAATAAGCGGAAACGGTTTTAGTTTGAAATCACCCTCACAGGGTAGCGCTTCGGTAAAAGCTAGGCCGCGCTAGTTTAACTGGACACCTGGATATATCATTGTAAATTTACCTGATACTTTCTAACGGACCACTTCAATAAAATATAAGTCTAAAATATTAAACAAACTAAAAACAATTAACCACTAATCTAGGAGATAACAAATATTAATACCTTTTTTTACTCGGAATTCTTTAACGATCTAAATTCTCACAACTATTAAATTCTCTTCCGAACACGTTTTGTGCAGTTAATTATTTATTATACCCGAATTTTATAATATACCTACCTTTTGCAAACCGTATTGAATTATATTAAACTCGACGCGCCGAGTGACTAAGTGGCTCCCTAATTGTCGACGAAAAGGGACGGGCAATAAAAGGCAATAAAACTTCCGTGGAGCTGATTGTCAATAGTCATAAAACCCGGAAAATTTGGATTTATATAGCTCGATCAATCACCACTACCTATAACTCTAACTGAATATATAATATACGCACTATAAAATAGAACTTTATCGGAATAGTAACCCTTCACATTTCCCCATTTCAGAAAGTTTAATTAGAAATAATTCATAAATATTCAAGAATACCCTGCTATTCGCTATTATAATTATACCTAACATTTTATATACCGATTTTACTTACATATTGTTACATTTTATATGATATAGTCTCACTCTGACAACTCACTTGAGTAATTAAATAACTGGTAAAGATTTGAAAAATACGTCCCTCATTAATTATTGAATTTCAAAATCTCAAAATTACAAACCAAACGGAATTGTTTTCCCTTCTTTTTCCCTTAAAAATATACTATTTCACGTCTTAAATAAATATAGAATTAATCATTATCTTTTTACAATAAACCTCGTTACTTTTTTTTTATTATAAAAAAACTAACAACTTATAGAACTTGTACAATCCCTGGAGTTGTACGGATATTAATTCAGAGTTTATTTAACTTCAAATTTTATCGTATAATATTTGCCAAATAACTTACAAAACTTACAATACAAAATTTTACACTCATAATATTGAACGTTTAAAATAAAATGCCTTTCCTCTAGTTATCCGGATCAATAATATCGTATTTTTCACAAACCAAGGTTTCGATAATTAATTATATAGAATTAGACAGAATTTATGATCGGCTAGATTGGTATTTATACTATTAAAATTTTATTTTCCAGTCTACATGTATTTCTTAATTTCTAACGATGGATGGTTTTTAGAGTAAAAAAAAATCGATTTTTTTTTATTTTAGAAAATGAATGTACAATATCTGAAGAATGTTGTGTCAAAATTTCAAATCAATCGGAGCAAAACTCACAGAGTTATAGCGCTATAAGCGCTCGCCGCTCCAAAGTTGCTACCTGCCGTGTTCGAGCGCGCGCTTTACTACCGTGCGGTACATATACACACCGACACAGGCAGATGTTTCGGTGCGTTACTTTAATCTCTATATTGTTTCCTTCGTGAAAACATATTCTCAGGTAGACAGATTTTCTAACGTATATTCTTACATTCAATTTATAATATACAGTTTAGTTCAGAAGTAGACGCTACACCGAGCAGTCGTGTTGTATATTCGCTCTATTTTAGTCGAGTCCTCGCTTCAGTTTAGCTGTGTTATGCATTTATAGTTTTAAAAATGCCGAAAAAAATTACCAGAGAAAATAGGAGAAAAAGCGGATCAAGGTTGTATCAGCCAAAAAAAATATTACCGCCTCATAGATGTAAGAATGATGACGATGTGCAAGCGGCGAGTACGTCAACAAAAAAAAATCAAACTCAGCACTAGTCGAGAGATAGCGGAAGATTTACAAAAGCATTACAGAATAGTTGATTTTATCCTGGTTTTTTCGACAATTGCGACATTAGTAAAGAGTGTAAAGTGTGATGGAAACATCGCTTTTCAATCCTGTAAAAAAGAAGGTCTTGGATTCAATATCAAAGTAACGTGTGATACTTGTGACGCCCAGCCCACGCTTAATGTTAAATTTTTTATTTTTGTGTAGTGCCGAGCGCAAAAGTGTATATATGTATATAGGAAAAGCTCGAGCGCCGATGAGCGAAACCGAGATTGGGCGAGCGCGCCCCACCGAAGCTCGTAACGGCGTGGAGGGAAAAGCTCCTCACGGAGGGGATAGCCCTTTTTCCACGCCGTTACGAGTATAAAAGGCGCTGCGCCGCCTCGCAGAAACACGCTCGCTCGCTATAGCTCCGGGAGCTACAACTCTCTCGGGTTGCCTGAGAGTTTTCTTTTTTAAAATAAAATAAACCTTCAGTTAAAAGAGCTACATAATTGTTAATCTATATTTCCTCTCCTTGTCTAGGCGACTGTACAGTCCATTGTGTGGCTGTATAGTCCTCCAATTGCTAGAGTAGTTAAAATCAGTGAAAAGAAATTAGTAATAATCAAATAATCCATGATGATTATGCAGTCCATTGTGTGACTGTGTAATCTTCCTAGTAATTAAGATTATAGATAAGAATAATATGACTTTGGGAGATTGCACAGTCCATTACGCGGCTGTGTAGTCGTCCGTCGCGAATCGAGCAAAATTAAAATATATATCTTTTTCCTTATCTGGCGACTGTGCAGTCCACTACGTGGCTGTATGGTCTTCCATCGAGCCATAATAATTAATAACAATAAAATAATCTAACAATCCGTGATAACCATGCAGTCCATTGTGAGGCTGTATAGTTTTCCAGCGTGATTAAGATTATAACTAAAAAACGAAATACGACTCTTGGAGATTGTACAGTCCACTACGTGGCTGTATAGTTGTCCATCGCGAATCGAATAAAAATAAAACTTATTTCTTTGCCTTGCCCGGTGACTGTGCAGTACAATACGTGGCTGCATAGTCTTCCACCGCAGTAAAATAAGAAATTAGTAATAATCAAATAATCCATGGTGATTACGCAGTCAATTAAATGACCGTGTAGTCTTCCATTGCGATTAAGATTATAATAAAAGAAAATACGACTCTTGGAAATTATGCAGTCCATTACGTGGCTGTATAGTTTACCGTTGCGAGTCGAATAAAAGACTAGATCGCGAATCACGCGAAAGCCCATACGCGATATTGCAAGCTATCTATCGAGTCCGAACTCTTTATCGATAAAATTTATGCGGACGCGTATCGCGGAAAAAAAGCGCAAAGCGCAGCTCGTGTGCCCGTCACATACTTGTAAAAATGCGTCTTATGTTATATCTAGTGAAAGAATCAATAGTGATGCTTATAAAATAAATTATAGATTCGCTTTCGTAATGAGCATTTTAGGACTCGGTTTCGCTGGATGTAAAAAGTTTTGTGGACTGATGGATTTGTCGTCAAATTTTGTAGTAAATTCAGTGTATGTTTCATACAGGAAAAAAATGTGCTCAAATGTTAAAATTGTCGCCAAAAGATTTTTTTCTTCTGCCGTTCAAGAGGAAAAAGCAAAAACGTGTAAAGAAAAAAATTTGAAAGAAACGACCGAATTGACCGTATTAGGGGATGGTACGTGGAAAAGAAAGAGGATTCTCTTCACTGTTTGGAGTCACTACCTTGATAGGATATTATACTGGTAAAGTTATTGATATTTTAGTGAAAAGTTTATATTGTCATCTATGCAAACTTTGGGGGTCAAGACTCAACACGACTGAGTACGAAGAATGGCATGAAAATCATGTGAATTCAGGAGAATGCTCTGCAAATCATTCTGGAGCATCGGGAAATATGGAGGTCGACGCAATTTTAACAATGTTTCAGGATTCAAATGAAAACAAAGTTCAATATCGTAATTACATCGGAGATGGCGACTCTAAGACGTACGTTATGCAAAACAGCAATGAGAGCATCAATCAAGTCATCTGGAAAATCGCTCCGAAAACCAAGAGTGGCTCGACAAATATTGTTGAGGTTGCAGCTTATGTGGCTGCCAGCACGTTCAACGAAGGTGCTACTGCTTATCTCGCAGTTCTCACTCATGGGCGCAAAGAGTGGACGAGATACGCATGAGCCGAGCGGATGAGCGCATGCAAGAGCAGACCAAAGAAGACCGAATTCGTCGTAGGCTTGAGCAAAAGGACACTTTGGACATCCTGGAGGACAGTTCTGTACTTTATGGACCTGGCATTGATGATTCAGTGTGAGAATGGCCCAAAATTACTAGTTAATTAATGTTTTATTCATGGCTTTTTGCAAAAAAAAACTTTAAATCGATTTCCTGAAAAACGACGTTTTTGAAGTGGGTGCTATTTAGAGCTCAAAATCTACTCGAGTTTCTGCATATAATTACCCAGGTAACCCTGTCGAGTTTTTCTTTTATTTATGTTTATTATTTATTTTGCAAAAACAAATAGTTGGGTTTTTTTCGTCAAAAATCGCAGTTTTCACTTCAAAGTGTTGCCAAAAATTGAAAAAAAATTTTAAAAATAAAAACTCGACAGGGTTACCTTGGAAAATTCATAAACTAACGAAAGCCGTTTGGTTTTTTGATTTCAGATGATTCTACGAGGAGATACAGATGGCACCGCAAACTAACTTTTTTTTAGGCGTTTCCATAGATTTGCTGTCAACGGCTGAATTATCAATATTTTTATATAAAAATTTTTTAAAATATACTACAAATGTTACTTTATTATATATCGCTTACCGAAATACATTTACTTTAACCGTTTTCTCCGAAAAAATTCTGAAAAAAATGCTTTTTTTTGGCCGAATTAACCATAACCCCCCCTTAATCCAAATTAACCAACTGCTACGACTTGCGCGAATTGCGACGGATTCAACCTTTATTAACTTAACTTTGTAACGGCGGAACACGTTTAAATTCCACGCGTAAAGGGAAGAAGATCGAACTCGCTGTTCGAACTCGCACGAAAAGACGAAAAGTAAGTGCGAACTTTAATTCTCGCGGGCGATTATCCTGTCGTGGAAGCCAGTGCGGACGTACACTGCCCGACGGTGACGCGATTAATACAGGTTACTCGTCGAAGAGTAACCTGTACATGAAAAGAGGCGCCGGAGCTTGTAAGCCACGAGTCGAACCTCGTGGCAGCTCCGGGAAATTGCGCGCGCGTGTAAGCGAACTCGACCCGTTCTTCGCGACTGAATTTATATTCAAAGGAGGATGCCCACGGCTGCCCCCATGAAATATCAATATGGAACGCATGAAACTACTAAAAAGATGAAGAATGTATGTAAACTTAAAGATTCACATGCGAATTTTACCGTATACAAGTGGGGAAACATTTTGAAAGTAATTTTTTGCACTTTTTACTACTGATTGCCGCACGAAATTTTGATTTTTCCACTTATTTCAGTAAACTTCACCCTAATTTTTTTCAATGATCCCTTCATTTTCCCAGGTTAATTTTTTTTTTAATTTCATATTTTGTCAAGCCCTAATCAAAAACACCAGTTTTGTACATTACACTACGTTCCTTTTCTTAATTCTACTTCGTGGGCATGCTCCTTTATATACCGTTTTGAACTACCTCTCCATGCGGTTGGAGTGTATTAGAACCACGATTTGGTAGAATATATTTGTTTTAATTTATATTACTCAGCTGAGTGAGTGTTATTCCGCGACCTCACTCATATCCTTTTTCCCCGCACGTCGATTACCGCCCTCGCCGATCGTGTCGAGCTGGTTGGCATTCAAGGCTAGAAAAGCCACTCGGTTTTGCGTTTTCGCGATCCTTTCAGATACAAAACACACGAGAGAGAGAGAGAGACAACGAGAGCAGCTGTCTCTCGTACACGAAAAGCTGAGAGGAAAACCTCTCGGCGTTGATAGCAGGGTTCAGTATTGCACGGAGGTGCGATTGCACCAGCGGCTAAAGTCCGCCCGTACCTCCTGCCGCAACGAGGGAACACAGCTGACAAGCAGCTGCCACTCGCCGTCCCGCCAGGGCACGTCGCCCTGGCCATTGCACACCTCTTAGCTAGGACCCCCTTACAACTTATATACAGTTTATTCATAATTATTCGAAGAAATTTTCAAAAGATTAAAAGCTTATATCTAATAATTAACTTACGTACTTAACTATTATAATTTTTTTTTATAGCTATATTCACACAATTTTCTTTTTCTAGTTATTTCCAAATTTGATATAAACAAATATTACAAATCAAAAACTTGAATAACGATTGTCCTAAGCTATTTTCAATTAATAATCAAGATTTAAACCAAATTTTTGTATACATTCATTAGTATCAATTCAAAGATAATTATAAGGAATGATAATTATAATGTACGAGGGAAACGAATAAAAAATGACACGGTCGAGATTAGAAATCGATTATTTCATATCATTTGTTTATAATAATTAATTAATTCTTTACTGCAACTAGCAAAAACCTATATGCAAAAGGTAAAATAACGTGAGAATAAATTATGTGACGTCCGAGAACGACAAATACTAAACTTTATTTAAATTTGTGCATACATACTTTGCATTACACAATGCATGTATACTGCTCCTTTTTGAGCCAATGTATCTAAACACTTTAGCTCGGGACAGAGCGTTTGTGCATTTGAAACGCGTGAAATTATTGACTGAATCGGTAATAATGCGGTGGTTTAGTCGTAAATATTTAATTAAACCGATCTTTATTAGAATTTAATTTTGAATTTAATTTTATTTTTGAATGGTTCGCGAT
>UELU01126665.1:0-15075 GCA_900490025.1 Megastigmus dorsalis
GCAAGTATCAAGGAAAAAAAAATAATTTTTAATCTAAGGTGGCTCAAGTTCGGTTACTGAGTGAGAATTCTCTCTTTTGGAAATTCTCACGTCCGTGGAAAAGTCCGCTCTGCTGTAACCGGAGTGATTTTACCGCGTCAGCGTCTAGCCTGCATCCGCTGCCGTTCGCGAATCTGGTTTATTCTAAATTTCGTTTTCATACCTTTCTAATTATAATTAATATAATCATATCAAATATAATATAAAATACAAAAATATATTAGTAAAACGGTCGGCGAATTAATTAATAATAGCCGGACGTTACAAGAAATTTATTAATTTACTCTTTTGAAATGGGGGAAAACCATTTTATCCTTTTCAAAAGAGTAAAATGTCAATTTTACTCTTTTCAAAAGAGCGATTCTAGTTTTTTCTACTTTATAAAGAGTAGAAATGTCATTTTACTCTTTTGAAAAGGGAGAATCACAAAATTTCTACTTCTTTGCGCCAATTTTTACTCTTTAGGGTTTAGAGTGTAAGAAAACTTTCTCAGTATAAGAAGCGACAAAATGGATGTCACATTTTTCTCTCTATATACTCAATCTACTTTGAATTTACTAGTATGTAACTGGATTTTCAACTATTTAATTTTTGAATTATAAATACTTTTAATCTCTTTTCTAATAAAATTTTTGAGTTTTTGTACAATATGACCTTCAATTCTTTCCTTCAATGAAAAATACAAATTATTTTCAACAAATTCAAAGTTATCTGCAAAATTCAAAAAACATAAAAAACGTTTTCAATTATAAATAATGTAAAAAAAGGTTAGTTTAAAGAGTAAGAAAATAAATTCAAAAACTGATGTTCCGCCAAAAATTTGCATTGAATACCAATATAGTTGAAAATATTTTCCAATAAGTAATATAACGTGAAACAACTGTTTTAAAAACAATAACGTTAAGAAGAATAATTTCGTTAAATTAAATAAACACCTGCAACACTATTATGAGTAGACCTTTCAATATCTTTTGACGTTAAAAGCTCGTCTGTGTCAATTTCAGTTTCAACATTTGTAATTGGAATATTCTCATTCAATAGAAGTGTATAAAGCATGGTCTTATGGTACTTCATTTAAGACTTCTACTACCTCTTCAGACCAGGACATATTTAAATCATTATTATTAAAACAAAGGTTTAAAGCGGCATCTTGACTTTCAACATAATTTTGTTTTTTAGCGTTATAAAGTGATAGGAATAATGCCACAGCATTCATATCCTCTTTAAGAATGCTTACAATTATTTCTATCTTGAGATTAAAGAAGTCTTCATTTTTCACATTTGCTACCAAAAAAAATGTTAATGTTATAACTTACTGTTTCATAAATGAAAATATTTGTTTGATAGAATTTAAAAATGTATGTTAAAATTCTTCAAAAAAAAATTCACTTTAGAGTTATGCAGACTAGATATTTTCATTTATGAAAGATGATAATGGAAATATCTGTTGGATAGTATTTAAAATTATGTTAGAAAGTCTATTATAACATTTAAAATTGAAATTGTTGATTAAATAATTGACAGATAATGCATATTAATTATGACGTTCTATACATAGAAATACACTAGAAACCAGAAATTGAAACTGCTAGGACTAATGAATCACTTGTATAAGTAAGTCATACCAAAAATTTTTATCGCAAATTGTAAAATTGTATATAGGTGTAAGAGTAAACTTACTAAAATAGGCAGTTAGGCAAAAACTATCCTGATAGCCTTTTTCTCAATTATTTAAAAGAATATCTATAGAAAGTTTCACCTCTGAATCTATAATAGACTTTAAATGAGAAGAAATAAAATTCATCGCGCGTGTCTTTGCTGCGCTTCAGCTGCCGCTCCTCGTAGGCTCAATCGCCGAGACGCGTGGCCCACTTATTCCCATTTACTCTGCTGCCGATTTGGCGTCTTTCAAGCCGGCCCCCTGCACGGCCTGAAGATCGCAGGGTCTGCCAAGAAACTCTACGCAACTTTCAGTCGCACACATACATGTGAATTGACTGAAATCGCATTTTTCCCTGGTCGAGTCCCACATCATTTCTCACCCAGTCGATGTCCTAGCTGTGACCGAGACTTTTCTCACATAGCAGGACGCCGACTCGATCATTCAATTGCCAGGATATCACTTTTTTCGTCATGACAGGACCGGCAAAGAGGGTGGGGGCGTGGGCGCCTATATTAGAGATATCCTCAAAGTTAAAACCCTGGCTCACTCATCTAACACCTTCAATAATTCTCCGGAGTAACTCATACTAGAGCTCTCTCTAGAGCACACCACTCTTCTTTTCGCGGTTGTGTATAGGCGCCCGCACGTCGCCTATCCAGACGACTTTTTCGATGTCCTGGCAAACTTTGCACTGGTCTATAAGAACGTGATCATCACGGGAGACTTCAGCATTAACATGGCTGTCGCGGATTCAGCCTCTTCTCACTTTCACGAGAGCATAGATGACCTCTCGCACTTCTTGGTGCCGTCGGAGACCACTTATCACACCGTATACCGCGACCGCCGATTGCATACCTGGCTCGACCTCTTCATTATAAATAATCACTCTTCTCTTCTTTCTTACATTAAATCTGTCTCTCCTTTCATTGCCGGCCACGACCTTATTTCTCTTTCATTTAAGCTCTTAATTCCGCCGAAAGTCTGCAAAACTATCTTTACGCGCTCTCTGCGGACGCTTACACCTAGTCGCCTGGCCAGCAGCCTACACACACAGTTCGATTCCCGTTTCTTGGTCGACCCGATCCAGCACGCATCTTCTGATTTATCTCATCACGCGCATTCTCACGAGTTGTTAGTCTCTCTCGCGAACTCGCTCACCTCTACTCTCACTGATTGCATCACGGCTTCTTTTGACGAGGTTGCCCCTCTTCGTTCTGTCTCTCTCTTGAGCTCACGCAAGCCGTGGGTAACTCACGACATCCAGCTCCTCATGCGCGACAGGCTCTATCGCTTAGCCAGACGCTCAGGCTCGCTCTCCGACCTCGACAAATTTAAGGCGCTGCGCAGGCAGATCTGTAATAGGCTCGATTCTGCCAAGAACCTATTTTACTCGCAGTACCTCTCTCGTGCACCCGACGCCAAGACTAAATAGCGCGAGCTTCGACGGATGGGCATCTCGAGCACCCCTCGAGCTTTGCCCTTTGTGCACTTCTCAGGCTCGGACCTAAACAGGCACTACGCCAGCGTTATCTCAGACGCAGCTCCTCTTACACCTGCTATTTTCCAGAGGCTTTCGCAGGCGTTGCCCATTGCCCCCGCTGACCAGCTGTTCAGTTTCACACCAGTTTCATAGCATGAAGTCTCTGGCCATCGGTAGGTCCTCCTCCAAGGCCTCGGACCCGGACGGTGTCTTAGCGGAGATGCTCAAAATAGTGACTCCCACCCTTGCATCTCCCATCACAGCTCTTTTCAATTATTCGCTGAGCAACGCCGTCGTGCCCGACCCTTGGCGGTGAGCCTTTCTCTCTCCTCTGGCGAAAAAAGCTACCATGTCATCCATGTCTGACACAAGGCCGATTGCACTACTTAGTAAAATCTCTAAGGCGCTCGAACGCGTGGCGCACGACCAGCTTTCCCGCCACCTCGAGTCACCTGGTCTTCTAGACTCGCGTCAGATGGGTTTTCGCCGGGGGCATAGCACCCAGTTGACCCTGCTGGGCGTACTGGACGATATTCGCTCTGCGATCGATAAGCGCATGATTACTGCGCTTGTTCTGTCGATTTTTCGAAGGCGTTCGACTCAGTCCCTCACGACCTCTTGCTTCAAAAGCTGAAACTTCTTATGTGTTCAGACGCTCTTTCGACTGGTTTTACGCCTAACTTCACGATTGGCTACAGGCAGTATTGGACGAGGGTGGCTCTACCTCAGAATGGGTGAGGGTTATGGCCGGCATCCCGCAGGGGAGCGTCCTTGGACCACTCCTCTTCATCGTCTTCATAAACAACTTCTTCGCCGACGACACCCAGATCTACCGCTCCTATCCCGCCGACCTTCAGGAAGGGATCGCGACAATCACTCGTGAAGCAGAGGCAGTGGCCGCCTGGGCTGCTGACAATGATGTATCTCTCAACATCGGGAAGACGCAGGTGATGCTCCTTGGCAGCGAGGCTTTCATTTCTTGCCTCGACTTCGTCAGCATTCCCAAAGTCTCTCTTCTCGGGGACTCTCTCCCATCGCCTCCCGTGTAAAGAATCTTAGTGTTATAATTACCCCCACTCTATATAACACTCTCGTGTCTACTGTACTCTTCGTACTCTCAAATTCTATAAAGACGCCCTTTCTATTCCTATGAAGAAGAACTTAGTTGAGAGTCTTTTATCACGGATATGTCACTCCACACCGCATAAGCCTCGGCTAGCTCTCTGCGGCCAATCGCCGTGTGTTCTTCATAGGCTCGCTGGCGTTCAACATCTTGGCCCATCGCAACCCAGCTTATCTTGCCGTCAACTTCCGGCGTATGAACGTTGACGTGAGCGCGCGCTCCTCCAGTCACCTGCCTCCCCCTATCTGTTCTACAGCACGCCGAGATCAGAGGCGATGCGACGCTCATTCTTCATCACTGCGTCAAATCTCATCAACTCGCTGGGTCCACTAACCATCACGCCGGCTCATGTGGCGAGCCTGAAGTCTGGCCTTTTCGCAACGCTTTCTGCCACGGACAGAGCCAATCCAAATAAAACATCATTCTATTATATTCCGTTCTGTTCTGTTTTATTCTCTTCTCTTCTCTCCTCTTCTATTCTATTCTATTCTATTCTCTATTTTATTCTATTCTATTCTATTCTATTCTATTCTATTCCATTCTATTCTATTTTCTATTTTCTATTCTATTCTATTCTATTCCATTCCATTCCATTCCATTCCATTCAATTCCATTCCATTCCATTCCATTCCATTCCATTCCATTCAATTCCATTCCATTCCATTCCATTCCATTCCAATCAATTAATTCAAATTAAATCAAATCAAATCAAATCAAATCAAATCAAATCAAATCAAATCAAATCAAATCAAATCAAATCAAATCAAATCAAATCAAATCAAATCAAATCAAATCAAAGCAAAGCAAATCAAATCAAAGCAAATCAAATCAAATCTGTTTAATTCAATTCAATTCAATTCAATTCAATTCAATTCAATTCAATTCTCTCTCTCTCTCTATCTCTCTGTATGTGCTTCCTGGCGAGCATCGCGAGTTTCACGCCACATTGGATGATCATACTAAACGTATCATACTAATTTTGAGAATGAACGCGAGCTGTGTAATAATAGATTCACTTCTGAAGTCAATCAATTGAAAGAACTTGGAAGACGTGCTGCGCCCACCGCTGAGCTAAAAATAAACGGCATTCCTGCTGATAACAATGTATCATTTAAATCCTTAATGTTTAAACTTTTAGGACTTCTTTAACTCCAACAGCTTTCAAGTAATATTCTCACTACGCGCGAAATTAAGCCGAAGGCAGTTCAAACTATTGGTGAGACGCGCGATGGCAATATTGATAATAACACACGTACTCAAAATAAGTTTATATCCTACGTTGTTAAATTTAAATCAGTGCAAATTTGTCAACATATTTTGAAAGTAAAGCGCAGCTCACTAATTGGACCAGTCAAATTTAGTGACTTAGTTAAGGATGGCTTGATGTGGATCTTATTGATTCTGAAGAGAAATTATTGGCCTTTGAGAAATCCGAAGTACCTTTTATAGCCAATCATGATTATCTTATTGTAGATTATTAAATTAGAAATAATGTTCTGTCTGAAAAATTATTCGTTCTCGTAATTTTCGCACCTTTAGTAACGAGTTTGAGTCTCAACTGATTGCTTAACTTGATTCACCCAATTCTCTTTCCATATTGATAGGGATCCTAATGTACTCTTAACGCAATTTCAAAATGTCGCTATTAAATTTTTGGATTAACATGCACCGTTCAATAAGAGTATTATCAGGAGAGCGCCGGCCCCCTGGTTTAATAATTGATAGGTTTTATAGTAGGGCGAGAGCTACGGGGAACTCTAATTTATTACAACGTTATAAAATGATGTGCAAACAGCTCAAAGTTAATATCAGACTTGCCCGTGAATCGTTTTTTACAAATAAGCTTGGACAAATACAGGACTCTGGTAAAAAGTGGGCATTGATGGTCAAACTTGGTGCGGTCGGCTGCAGAGTTACCTCTCCTTTAACTATGTTCTCAGCTAATAAGCTCAACGCGTTTTATGTTTCTGCCGCTACTGTGCATCCACTTTGTTCTCGCGGTGAATTAGACAGTATCCTCGCGATACCATTGAATGGGGGTGCACCTATTTTTGAGATTGATAAGTTGACTCATGTTCAAGTTTTGCAGACTGCTCTAGCCTCTTTAAATAAGTCAAGGGGACGTAGTGTTGATGATCTCTCCGTAAATTACTTTAAGCACTCTCTTCCTGTAACTTGTAAATACTTAACGGACATTTTTAATACATCACTGAGCACCGGTGTTTATCCTGATCTGTGGAAGAGAGCCTTCGTTATTCCTCTAAAAAAAGGAGTTAAATTAAAATCTCCGTCTGACACCAGGCCCATTGCTAATCTTGCTCATTTTGCTAAAGTATTCGATCGAGTTGTTACTGAGCAACTCATTGATTATCTTGAGAGCAACAATCTTCTCTCCCCATTGCAGTCAGGATTTCATAAGAACTACAGCACTCAGTCGGCTCTGATCAAGATTACTGATGACATACGTTGCGGTATCGACAAACAGATGGTAACCATCTTACTTCTTTTTGACTTTAAAAAGGCTTTTGATTCTGTCAGGCATTCTACTCTGTTGCGGATTATGAGGGAAAGAAATTGCTCAGACAAGTTTATTCGATGGTTCTCATATCTGACTGGTAGATCACAAGCTATTGTTGATTTACGTGGGTTCTTGACGGATTTCATTAAACTATCATCAGGTATCCCTCTGATCAAATCCCTCGGAACTATCCCTCGGAGATCAAATCCAGGCCCGGTTGCATTCTTAATCTTAATTAATAGCAGTATTGATTCCCTGATGTACTGTTCTGAGACTTGTATGTTTTTTGCTGATGATTTCCAAATATATCTCCAATGTAAGCATAACGACTTGCCTGGATTCATACAGATGATCAATGAGGATGCGGCTCGTGTTGTTAACTGGTCCTATGTTAATGGTTTACCCCTAAACTTTGACAAAATAATTGCAATCATTTTTGGATCTAACCAAATGTTGATGCGAATAGACGTTTCACCCCTTCCTCCTATTATTATCAATGGTCATAGTATTAATTTTGTTAAGTCAGTGAAGAAGTTAGGTGTTATAATGACGGAGAATCTTGCTTGGAATGCTCAGGTTGCCCAAATCATCAGCTATCCCATGTAGTATTGAGATCAACCCTAAAATCGAGGTATTCAAAATGGCTGTTTTTGAATACTTTTTGCGAAGACGAGACAAGCTTTCTATGGCTTAAATGATATGTAGAAGGTTGATTATTGTTTGTTAATATTGCGCTTAAAATGTTAATAGTTATATGTATATCAATTCTGAATTGTGAAAGCTTTGCATGCGTTACTTTAGCAAAATTAAATTAACTGAGATATTTTATTACCGTTATTTACCATTCTTGTGTATTCTCTCAGTTATCATTACTACTTTAATTTCATTACTACTTTAGTTTTCATGCCTTTCACTTAGCAATATAGTGTAATTTTATTTTCATAATGTAATTATAAATGTATACTTGGGGATATTCGGTTCGATTGAACCTTATCGAAAATAAACAGTTTAAATAAAAAAACTCTCAATACATTTTTAATATTTCATTTAACTTTAAATTATAGAAATATGTTTAAATATATATTCACTATATGTATATATATATATATATATATATATATATCTACATACATGAAATAGACTTGTATCGGGAAGAAATTTGTAAACACGTAATATATATAATATTTGTCCGTCGGTGGCGCATGCGTAATTGAAAAAATGTGAAGAAAAATACATACTGCATGAGAAGAACAGCACATACAATAGAGTGCGTGAGAAAACCTTTAATTTTCTTAGTGATGAAATAAGGCTAAAAAAAGTTTAAACGGCTTTTTCTTTGCACTCAGTGGATAGATTTTCATAATTCTTTTTGTAAATAATTGCATTCTACGATATCTTTCATGTAATATGCACATCTTTTAGGTATAGCCGTTCAACTGAAAGATATGAGATACGTGATTTTGTAAATGGCAAATTAGAAGTGTATAGTCACACGGTCGCGAGCCCAGCAGCCGCTATACTTGTCTGTGGCGCGCGGCCGCGCGCCGTGATTGCATAACGTCGAATTCATATTTGTAACTAAATAATCAATTCTTTATTAAATTTTTTATATCATCTAAATTTAATCTTAAAAAAGTTATAAAATAAATAGAAATTACTGTCAAAACATCTATTTACCCCAGTAATTCTAATTTATTTCTATAAAATGCTTTCAGACAATTCTTAGCTTGTTAATTTCACCAATTGTCTTGATTATAACATTTTGTGTATATAATTTTATTTTTTTTATGATAAAATTCGCACCCCTTTTATTTGGTAATATTCTATGAGATCATATTTATTAAATTGATTCTCTTTCTAATAATCATAGAATATTATTACATGGTAATCTTTTATTTAGTATAGCAACATTAAACTTGAGTTTTCAATTAAATCAAATCGCTTCTTTATTTATTCATATAAATTTTCCAATTTCTAATGACCATTTTAAACTAAAGAAACTTGGGAAATCAATTCAGAAATTGTCAAGTACTCTTTTTCTCCATTATTTTCATATTCAAATAAATTTTCCATTTTACAATGGCAAATTTGAACTAATGAAATTTGTGACATCTATTCAGAAGTTGTCAAGTACTCATTTTCTTAATTTTGCATATTCAAATAAAGTTTACAATTTATAATGGCCAATTTAAACTAAAGAAAGTTGTAAAATCAATTTCGAAATTGTCAAGTCTCTTTTTGTAGTTATTATTAATTATTAATAAGTACCAAAATAATAAAATGAACTTCAACTTTGCAATGGTGGTTTATTAAGAATAAAGACGCCAATTGTTAACACCTTTGGTAGCTTTGATATATTTGATATAATGCGCTTCATCCAGAACGACACTGTCACAATTTTATAAAATATCTTTAATCTTAATAAATAACTATATGAACATACTTGGTGGCCCGTCTACAGGCAATATCAGGTGCAGTATATTATTATTATTATAATCGTTATTATTTTCTTTAATATTTAGATGTCATAATTAATTTAAAGAAATTTAAACCATCCATGTACCTCATAAAAGTATAGGAGAATGAATGGGCAGCTAATAGCCGTACAGTGATAGATGTTTCTCACTGGTTGCAGCGCGCGCGTAAGCCACCTCCTCCCCACGCATAGTTTCCTACTAGGCGGGCCAAAGTCAGTCCAGTCGTGTTCGGAATATTTATATAAATAAGACTTATAAATGAACAAATGAATATGTGACATTTAACGATTAATTGAGAGTGTTTCTGAATTAGCTTCAAAGTTGTTATATAAACGTTCTTTAGAAAATTTGTGTCTTCAATTCGATTAAGCGCGTTTTTATGGTAAAAAATGTTCATCATCTCGGAAAAATCTCTTTTGAATTTGTTACTCTCTCTATCAATAATCTTAACATCATCAAAATTAATCGTATTTTCGGTGGTATACGAATGCATGGCAAGTCCTGATCTTTTCGAAATGTTAGTTTTTTCGCATTTTTAGTTTTCTCTTGCTCATACCTATGTACACACAATCATAATCATTGCAACCAATCCTATAAACAATGTTATTTGTGTCCAACGGATCTAAGCTATCTTTACCAAAGAATATAATAATGCGTGAAACTTAATCGTGGTGACATCCATGGAAAAATTCAAGAAGCAAACTTTAGACTCCACCCTCAAAAGACATCCAAGGGACTCAGACCCATCCAAACAAGAACCCGGAAGATTTAGGAAAACACTCAATAAGGGAGAAGAAACCCTACCCTTGACTGAGCTTCTCTAATCAGCGCTCAACACCACCACTTTCGCGCTGGCCCAATTACGCCCACTCAACTACAAGGCGGGTCATCGTTTTTTAAAAAAGTGCACGCATCACACTGCACAGTCAGTAGAGATTCTGAAGTACACTCCGGAACTCGAAATTGTCAAATTCGAACTTCTCATCACGCAGCAATTCAGCAACCATTGGAAAATAACTCACGCAACACACAACAAGTATTGGAATATAATCGCTTACAAGTGCAAAAGAATAATATAGTATAGAAGTCCGAATTTAAGTGTAGACAAAAAATTTTTGTAACACATTATTTGTTCTCCCGATTTTCAACTCTTCAAGTAAAATAGTAAGTTTTTACTATTTAGTGGTTTTTTCTGTTTCTATCCTATCTTTCACACACACACACACACACACACACACACACACACACACACACACACACTTATGGGCTGATGCCATGCTGATCAAAACCTATGCACGAGCGTTGTCTAGCGTGTATAGGCGAATGGCGTTAAGGGTGGCATCGGCTTACCGTACGGTATCGGACGAGGCGGTGTACCTCATAGCAGGTACACCGCCCATTGACCTCATAGCCATGGAGAGAAAGGACGTGTACGAAGCAACGAAACGTGCAAACGACAACACCCAGAGGAAAATCTGGGAAACCCCAAGAAAGAAGACGATGAATGTATGGCAAGCAAGATGGGATGCCAGCGAAAAGGGGCGATGGACACATCGTCTTATATCAAAGCTAGAGGATTGGATTGATAGGAGACACGGGGAAGTTAATTACTAGCTCCCACAATTTCTCACCGAACGTGGATGCTTTCGAGCTTACCTGTACCGGTTTAAGGTAGAAGACACTCCAAGCTGCCCAGTATGTTTAGATGCAAACGAAGATACAGAGCACGTCTTCTGTGACTGCTCGCGATATTAACAGGAGCGAGAAGAACTCGAGAGTTATCTCCAGATCAAAGTGACTTCCGAGTCCATTATGACGACGATGCTGACTTCAAAGGACGGATGGTGCGCTGTCAGTAATTATGCTGCGAGCATACTCAAAAAGGTCAGGAAAGACGAGGAAGGAAGAATAAGATGAGAGATGCGGCACGAAGCTGACGACCGGACGATGCGGTAAGAAGTAGACGGAAGAAGTAAAAGTACAGGAAGGGTTGCAAGATGCAAAATGACGACCTTATTAACAGGAGTAGGCAGAACCCATACGCTCCCCCGCGAAGGATTGCTATGCGGCTGTATCGCGGGGATTCTGAGCTAAGAAGATAAGAGGTGGGAGTTTTAGTGGTATACCTGGCGCTGGCCCGTACCAAAAGAGTCCCACACGAGGTGAGCTCCGTACGGCTCCTATCAGTGCATTAAACATTTCTCCAACTCTTCGGAAAAAAAACACACACATACACACCCAAAACATTCCTGGATAATTCAGGACTCAATTTAATACTGAGTTTGCTGGATTATCCTTGCACAAACCTGATCTTCGTTTAGGGCCAATAGCTCGCTGGGCGAATAAGGATATACATTTCCGATCTTCGTTCAGTAGTACTAGCTCGCTGGGAGTAAAAGAAAACACATACATTCACAGTTATATCATTTAGTTCAGAAGCAAACAGCTTGGTAGACAAACCATAAAACACACAAACCCACACACAAACAGTTGAAAGTTGAAACACGCTTTACACAGAGTCCCAAGCTATTAGGCGAAAGCCTAGGCTTAAAAATAACTGAACAATTGCGCGTCAGCTACCGACGTAACAAATTGGAAGATATGCAATTTATACACCTGGTATATGTTGTGCCGAATCATATTTTCAAAAAGCCGTTGATTTAACTCATTCATGAGACCATAAACATCATTGCAATACACCAAGTCTTCTTCTTCACGAAAGTATTTTCGGAAAGGCTCATCTCTATTACGATAAAATGAAACTTTCGTTCCTTTGGAGAGCATATTTCTTTCTTTTAGTCTTGAAGCTAGCAATTCTGCTCCATCTTTTGGCAGCGCAAGGTCTCTGACTAAATCGTTCAGATTACCTTGATTGAACATCCGTATTGTGGTGTCTTTTTCTGTCGGTACATACTCTTCCTTATCTTCATCATCATTATTACTTTCACTACTTTCTTCTTCAATGTCTTCTTTGCGTACTTCGTCATATTCATCTACTTCCATACGAGCCACATTCGAATCGAGAGCGACGGTATAATCTTCTTCTCTATGATCTATAGACTTTGGAGATGCTTTTATAACACTTGGTAATTCTGCATACTTTATCTTGCTCGAATTTGATGAGTTGAAACCTGCAGTGTTCGCCATACAAAAATAGCAGTCGTATGTACTATTGGGCTCCTGCCACACTGTTGGATATAAAAACTTGACATTGCTCCCCTTGCTTTCGTACCGATGTAAAATTGTTTTGCAATCACTACAAAT
Organism: Megastigmus dorsalis; assembly: GCA_900490025.1. Lineage (NCBI taxonomy): Eukaryota > Metazoa > Arthropoda > Insecta > Hymenoptera > Megastigmidae > Megastigmus > Megastigmus dorsalis. The sequence goes on from UELU01126665.1 coordinate 12,565, forward strand.
AGCTGATGGTAACCAGTTTTTATCCTCTCGATTCACTACACAGCCAAAGCATTGCTGATATATTGCTTGCAATTTTGCGGAAAACGTCCTTAAGTGCCTTTTAAAATTAAACTCTCCACAAACATAGCAGTAGCTGTCAGCGATTCCAATACAAGTGTGTGTGTTTGAGTTTCCTTCAGATCCTGTTGAATTTTCAAAAGTATTTAAATTTGCCATGGTAATATTAATGAATCTACGCGGTTGGGATCCCGTTCCGATCGCGGGTCACTCCACCGGCTTAGGGGTGATAACCCCCACACCTCCCTAGGACTAAGTGTGGGGGCTTTCTGACTTTGACGAGGACAGTGTCCTCGTCGTCGGACACACTCCGACTTCATCTTAACACCCTACCACCCACCTGTAGGGCAGCGCCCCGTCGCTGGTTTCGTTACCTCAGAGAATTGGAAAGTGGATCATTCCACACATCTTCTTATGAAGCAGTGTCACCATCTCCAGTGTTCTCTGAGGTAGCAGGATTTTTCATTATCACGATTGTCCATGAGTTATGCGTTATCAAGCGTAAAAATGCATCTTGAATTGTCATCATTTTTTTTTCTGCCACAGATGCAATACCCGGAAACTCAACTCGAGCTTATATGCACTAAACAAAAATTAACTGGTTACAGATAAAATATGCAGAAGTGAAAAGCAAAATAAAAGCATCTATAAAGTGTAAATATCGTGGAAAAGAAGATTATACCGTGAATAAGTGGTAAAGTAGGCAAAGAAGACATTGAAGAAGAAAGTAGTGAAACTAATAATGATGATGAAGATCAGGAAGAGTATGTACCGACAGAAAAAGATACCACAATACGGATTTTCAATCAAGGTGATCTTAATGATTTAGTCAGAGACCTAGTTCTGCCAAAAGATGGAGCAGACTTGCTAGCTTCAAGACTAAAAGAAAGAAATATGCTCTCCAAAGGAACGAAAATTTCATTTTATCGTAATAGAGATGAGCCTTTCCGAAAATACTTTAGTGAAGAAGGAGACTTGGTATATTGCAATGATGTTTATGATCTGATGAATGAGTTAAAAGAGAATATATACGAACCCAATGATTGGAGGCTATTCATAGATTCCTCTAAACGAAGCCTCAAAGCAGTGTTATTACATAATACAAATGTGTATGCTCCTGTACCCGTTGCCCATTTGGTAAAGCTTAAGGAAAAATATGAAAATATTGAGATGGTTTTGAATAAGTTTTAATACACAGAACACAATTGGCAGATTTGTGGGGATCTTAAGATACTCACACTAATTCTGGATCAGGAATCTGCTTTCACGAAGTTTCCATGCTTTCTGTGCCTGTGGGACAGTCGAGATCGCAGTAGTCATTAAACTAAAATGGATTGACCAGCTCGAGTAACAATGCTAACTGGATCTATGAATCTAATAAAGAAACCCTTGGTTGAGCTTTCAAAGATTCTCCTTCCTCTTTTGCACATAAAACTTGGTTTAATGAAACAATATGTAAAAGCCTTGGATAAGGAAGGACAATGTTTCACTTACTTGGTTAAACAATTTCCAGCTTTATCTAGTGCAATATTGAAAGAAGGTATATTTGATGGACCTCAAATTCGTAAGTTAATAAGAGATGAATCATTCGTTAACACAATGTCCGAGAAACAACGAGCTGCATGGCTGAGCTTTAAAAGCGTAGTTGAAAATCTTTTGGTTAATCACAAGAGTGGAAACTATAGGGAATTGGTAGTCGAAATGCTCAAAAACTATGAGAAATTGGGCTGTTTGATGAGTTACAAGTTGCATTTTCTCGATTCGCATCTTGATAACTTCCCACAAAATCTTGGGGATTACAGCGAAGAACAAGGAGAACGCTTTCATCAAGATATGAATGAAATGGAAAGACTTTATCAGGGCAGGTGGAATGCACATATGATGGCTGACTACTGTTGGACAATAGTAAAAAGCGCAAACGTAATCCACTTCACAGGTCAGTTGAGGATAAAAGAGTAAGGAAGAGCAGATTGTCTTAGGTTGTGGAGTTATCGGGTTATGGAATAATCGGATTTTATTGGGCAATGTCCGGGGTTATCGAGGTAAGGTCCTGAGGTATCTAAGGGTCGTGGCATTGAGAGGTTATGGGATTTTAGAGATAGTTTTACAGATAAAACAATGTATTTGATGGTTTTGGTGGATTTTGAGATATTTCTTGAGGTTAGAAAAAAAATTCTGACGTGTAGGGGTTAATCGGGTTGCGGATTTGTTTTCAGCGAGAAAAAAATACATGGAATTCATGGCGCGTTTTAACGAAATTATATAGTTTACTACACGAAACACCTGAATTATACGATACATTTTCTAAATTTGACCTTCTTCTGACCTTGACCCTGACGTGACCGGGTCAAATGGACCACGGATTCGGATTCAGCGACCCCAAAAACATATAGATATACTAGTTTACTTTGTTTGCGATTTATTTTCTGAATTTGACCTTGGTCTGACCTTGAC
>UELU01126666.1:0-24255 GCA_900490025.1 Megastigmus dorsalis
ATCTGCATTCAGGTCTCCCATGATCATTTTGTGGCTGTAATTACCACAGAGGTCTCTCAAAGTACAGAGAAATTCAGGATCTTTACCAAAAGCTATTTTAGGTGGGCGATAAATCACACCCACAAGAGTTGGTGGCGTGTTGACTTTTTGAATTTCACAAAAAATGTATTCTGGAATACCTGGTTTGCCAGGTCCAGTACTATTTGAGTTTGCTAAAGTTTTGACCTTATAATCATTCCTAATATAAAGAGCAACACCACCACCATTAACATTTCGATCCTGACGCAAGATGCTAAACCCATCGACCTGAATGAGTCGATCATCGACGACTGGGCCAAGCCACGACTCGGCGACCCCAAACAGATGGTAAGACGAATTATCGCTAAGAAATTGACGGATTTGGCCAATGTGAGCTCTAAGAGAGGAGAGAGGAGTGTAAAGAGAGAGGAAAATAATAATAAATAATATTATGTATATCTATTTACATATATATATATAGCGAAAGAGAGAGGAGAGAGAGAAAAATGAGAGGGGAAAAAAAGAAAGAGGAAGAGAAAAGTGATAAAAAATGAAATTATATATGTACATGTATATGTGTACGTATAAAGAGAGTATTTTAATTTTAGAATGGACATGTACGTACGCTTCTTTACCAACTTTGATAGCCCATAAAAATAAAATGAATAAAAAATGAATGACATCAAGTACATCAAATCAAGTGTTGATATAATGCGGTTCCAATTATTGATAAAAAAAATTTCTCGGGATATTTTTTATAGTATTAGGGGGTTTTTACAGAAAAACTCACATCCCACATCACGCAAATTAATATAATGTAGAAGATGTCCAGAAATACTCGAATCTATTCGTATGAGAACAAATTCTAATGTTTTAGTATAATTTGTTAATAAGTAACTCCACAAATTTGCAAATCTAGAATCTATTCGTACCAGAACCAATTGTAATGTCCAGTATAATATAAATACCAAAATAAGGTATTATTCGGTACCGGAATCAATTGTAATGTCCAGCTCTCACTGCTAGACGAGTATGTCTATGTGGATAATGCTCCACCGTGATTCTTAATTATTTAGAATTATGGATTTATTTATCAACGATTGAATGGTATTTTCGGACTTAGTGTTTGGTGAGTGTTGATCTCTCGTTCGGCTTGTCACTGCAGATTGGTGGTCGAGGTTTATTTAAACAATATCACTTCTTTAATTAAATGAAATTTTCTTTATTGACTTCGAAAAAGTATTATAATTTTAAAATTGATATTTAGTATTTAAACGGATATCAACGGTAGTTAGCAAAATTACACTATATTTATCTTTATTGATTTTGAATTTTTATTCGGCGCGGCAGGTAGATCTTGAGGAACGCGGAGCTTCGTCGCAAGACCGAGTCACAAATTGCTTTACTGTTCTCCTTTAATCGTTTTTAAAGGATCAAAAGTATGTCGTTATTTGAGGTTTTGTGCATGTAGCTTCGTGCTCGTTTCATACTTATTTCGAAATGGGAATGCATCGTATGCATTTTACAATTAAGTATCTTTCGATTGACGATTGACCGATATTAAAAGGTACGTCATACTGCGTAATACCTACAGCATGCGTAACCAGCCGCCATAATACAGATGACCATTCGATTCAGACCTGTGGTCATAATTTATCTAGGCTGGATGGTGAAAAGCATAATATTTTACACTCAAAAAAGACTTCCAACGAGCGCGGAAAATGTCTCAATTATTTGTAAGTGCTGCGCAGATATCTGTTTTTCAAAGGAAAAAAAACGCAGAGCCTCTCACGGAAGAGAGCATTTTGGATAGTGTGCCGAAAACTTACGCGCGTAAAGCTAGACTTTTATTGCGCCACTGGAAAATAGAAGCACCGGAACGGATAAAGTGAGACAATGCGGGCATGGTTTCAATAGACGGGAGAAAGATCGAACGGTCAACTATCATTGAATTACTGAACTATGCTGTAAAAAAGAAAAACAAGTATGATGACGACGGTGCCCCTACCGCCCGAACAGAATCTGCGAAGTTTATTAGAACATCGGATGTACCTAGTAGTTTGATCGGAAACGTAAATGTTTTAAAAATTGCGCAGATATTAACGAACCCCTTAAATACAGCTTAACACCGCTTAAAGAATGCAGAATGGTACGGAGAGCCGGCAGCGGTTAGTTCACTTGAACTGACGAGGAGTATTGCAGAGAAAAAGAAATGGCTTAAAATGGACATTTAAAATTAGAAATGAGTTACGAAAAACTGCACTATGATATCTCGCACGAAAGTAAGTATACGGAGGCGCAAAATCTTATACGCGTAAATAAAACAGGTAAAACCTTGTCTAATGAGGTGGAAAAGAAAAAAAATTACGAATGGCTCAGTAATCAAGACGCTTACATACTTCACAAACCCATTCAGCGGAAATTCCCAAGACTACACTACAACGTGACAAATATCGTCGATGTGTGTGAGTGCGATTTGATGCAGCAGACATCGTTCAAAGATTACAACGATGGCTACTGCTACCTGCTCATAGTCGTGGATGTTCTAAGTAAATACGCCTGGATCGAACTATTACGTAATAAAACAGGTCATAATGTAGCAGCAGCGTTTGATAAGATTCTTAAGCAGGTTAATGGACGGCTACCGGTCCGTTTACCATCAGATAAAGGCAAGAAGTTTACAGGTTTAGCATTCCAAGATTTGTTGAAGAAACGCGCCATTCGATTCCAAGTTACGCGAAATCCAGATATTAAAGCAGCTGTAGTGGAACCGTTGAATAGAACTATACGTGAACGCATGTGGTGGTATTTTTTATATACAAATACTAATCGCTACATAGACGTAGTAGATAAAATTGTACATGCTTACAATTACACACTGCATAGCGGTATTAAAATGAAACCTAAAGAGGTAAATCTGTACAATGCAAACGTTGCGCGCGAAAATGTGAAAACGTGCCCTTTCACAAAGAATCAATAAAAGAAGCAAGAGGATGCTCGATTCATCAATTAAATACACCGTCGGTGATTACGTACGTATCAGTCGTAGTGTTTAAGATTAAACGGATTTCAAGACGTCAGTACTTACCCACCTTCATCTTGGAGAACTTGAACGGTGAAGAAATTGATGGCTTTTTCTACAGTCAAGAATTGGCTCTGGTCGGCCAAAACCGCAGGACTAAAAAAAAGGATTTAAAGCTGAGCGTATTATTCGAAGAAAGGGGCGTGGATTGAAGAAACGAGTGTTTGTTAAGTGGCTAGGTTATTTTGACAAATTTAACTCTTGGCTAAAAGCAAGCGATTTGCAGGGTATATAGCAAAAACATGGATGTCGCCGATGATTTTTACATGGTGCTACCGAGCAATAGTAGTATGGCTCGCGGAAATTCACGTATACTGTATGATTATGCATATGAACGAATTAGAGTGATTTTACACCTTCGTAACAGGTAGCGAGGAAGATAATATGAACGAATCAGAGGGATTTTATACCTTCGTGACAGACAGCAAGGGAAGTAAGAAATTACCCATGGACAACGAAATACATAACTTTCCACATGGTGTTTATAAAAGTATGTAGCAGCTAGCAGCCGAAATAAACAAACCGAGAGGTATAAACTAGCATCAAGTATTCGAACCGACGCAATTTCAAAAAGGCTATTACGCACTGCGACGTACGCGCTGTGTTGGGCACCCGACCGTTCAAAGCGCTCCAAATGACTATGTTCAAGTCGCACAAGAGCAAAATTGCACTGAACAGTTCACTTCACGTTACTCGTGCAAACGGTCGCCGCGCTGTTCGTTAGTAACGTGAAGTGAGCTGTTCAGTGCAATTTTGCTCTTGTGCGACTTGAACATAGTCATTTGGAGCGCTTTGAACGGTCGGGTGCCCAACACTGCGTACGCGCGAGTACAAACAGCCGTATTATACGATATACTACGAAAAAATTAGGCGTATATTTGGGTTTCAGAGTAGCGTGCATAGGCAGACTGGCACGTTTGCCACTTCAAACGGGAGTCTCATGCCCATAATAGACCCGCTTCGTTATCGCGCGCTGTACTCGATCAACTATACGCTTACGCCGAAGTATGCGAGCCGTATACAATATATGATACACAGGCAGCTGTACTGCGTATCGTGTCTTTAGATGAGTCGAAATATAAGTTTGGTGCCAACGTTGTGAGACATTTTACACATATACACTATATTCCTCTACTGCATCACAGCATCCGCTCTATCGTTATAGATATAAGAGATAAACACGGCCAGCGTACCATTCGAGTATGGAACATTGACGCTTCACTTTAGACGAAGCCGTTAAAACATGAGTCATTACGTGTGTTACTACAACGATCAAATCGGTGGAGGAGTGAAAAATGTCTTTGCGGGCTAAACTTATTAGTGCGGTCGAGGCGTAGGTGCATGGCTCGAAGGTCTTTTTCGCAAAATTCTTCCCCACATCGCGTCAGGTGCAAAAGCTATGGGTAAAGAAGCCGTACGCGCAGGTCTAAATGTTTTGGACGACCAATAAGGGGGTTAATTTCTCGGTGGCAGCATAATTACGTGCTAAAGAGTCTGGAGAAAATTTGAAAAGAAAGGCAGCTAATAAAATCTCTGATATGATGAAAGGCTCCGGTTATAACTCGCGGATTGCTAAACGCAGACGTCAGTCGTGAAAGAGCCGTGTATTTGGTAACAAAGTAAAAAAAATAATCGCAATACCGTTATCAGAAAAAGAATCAAAACAGCGAGGAGCACTAATACCAGTCGAAGAAAGAAAAACAAGAAAGCTAGTGCTACTTTTAGAAGCATAAACGATATTGTCGGTCCAAAACAATTTTAAATATGGCGTTCTTACATTCACTCCTACCCGAAGAAACTCAACTGAGTTTACCGGAAAATAAGTACGATTTATTCTACAGTTTGCTTCAAAAACTTGTGTACAAATGAAAAAACCCCATCGTAAGATTACAAAATACTTTTGAGGGTAGAGAGGAAGTTGATGCAACAAACACTTATACTGAGGACAAAACAAAGATAGCGACGCTGGCATGTAACACATCATACTAAACCGGGAACGCATTGGGTGGCCATCTACATCGACAAAAATAGATTTTCAACGTACTTTGACAGCTACGGACCACCATCAATATTTAAATATCACCTCGATCGTCTTCGAAAAAATTGTAAGAGTTTCAACTGGAGCTCACGACAGCTTCAAAGTATTGATTCGAGGTGTTGCGGTCAATATACAATCATGTTTTTATATCACATGTGTAAAGGTACAACGTTAAGTAAATTAGAGCAATTATTTGCAGAAGATACGAGAAAAAACAATGCAATTGTCATTAATTTTTGTAACAAAATTTTTCGTAAAATTAAGAATAAAAAATGTAAACGAGACGGCGGGTTTGCCAAAGAGCGTTCTCTTGGAACGAGATATTGTTATCAATCATGTATTTCTAGATTAAGATGTAATTGATATATATTTTCAACAAAAAAATTGTAATTGTATTTGTAGACAACAATAAACATCTCCTTTTATTCTTAAAGTAATAATTTGACTTGAGTTTATTTCAAACCCTCGTCTCCTTATTATTCCTTCTGTTTTATAAATTTTGCGAGCGATCTTAGAATAAAACGAATTTAACGGTTTAAAAAAATGATAGTTTGTACCAGACTTTCTATCTACGAAATTATTTCAATACGGATGCACGATGGTTAGTTGGTTTTCGACAAATGATGGTTCATTTTCTTTCATTTCATATATGAGGCGTTTCACGTCAACTGCCCCAGCGCGGCGCGCGAGCGCCAAATCCGGCTATTTCCAACCCGTACTATTTGTACTAAAATGTATTTTAAAAAATTCTTTAATAACAGTTTTTGACGTAATTTTTCCCCAGCTTTCTGTTGGTCTAGTCAGTTTTTCCAAAACTTTTCATTTTCACCTACAAAAATTACAAAACGTCTTATATCCCAAAAAGTATATTTTTAATATTTCTTTTGACTATTTAGATCGAAAGCTGAGCACTTACTTACAAATAGATATTACCGCACCCGATTCCTTAACGTCTCACGGCAAAATAATTAACACACATTAAAACACGTGAACTACGTACTCACACGACGCGACCATGAACCTGACGCAACTCACTCGCAGCATCCCGAACCCCGAGCACCAACACCTACCTCGAGGCGGAGAATTGCGCGGAGAAGGCGATTGGATATTAGCCAGCAGGCTTGGTCCACTTACACCGGATGATGGTTTCCCGCTCGTCCTATTGTCCTCTCTAAAAACAACTCGCTCCTCTCCGTCCTCTAACTCCCTCTCTATATTTTTCGCACACGGTGCAACTCCTCGAAACTCGTCCTTCTAAATCGTTACAATGTGGCAGCAACGGAAAATGGCGGATTTTTGGATGCTTCTCAAACATAATGCGTCTCGCTTTGATCACGGCCGGGCAACGCTTCCGCTTTCTTTTCCAACTCCGAAGTTTATTGTCATCTCCGTCGCTCTCATTTCGTCCTTATCTTCTGTCTCGTTCTGATTTTTGGTGTTGCCTCGATCCATCTGCGCTTCTTGGCGCTGCTCCTTATCGATTCGTTAATGAGTTTTGGCTTGATTCCGTCTCTGGCATAATCTCCAATCGTTAATACCTAATATTTTTAGGTCGGCGCTAATTGGTCCTCGACCTAAGTTCCGTCGCCGTCGCCGTCGCCAAAAAGTGCCCAAGATGTTTTGATCGAGAAATAAAGCGCAAAAGAGAAGATGCAGCGAGCCTCCTGCGTGCGGCACGACACGCGGCACTGCAAGTTTTATTTAATCCTCTATAGGTGAATCATTCTTATACAGGTTGAAAATTCTTTCGAATTCCTGAAAGTATATAAATAACATTTTACTGATTATTTTATAAAAATACAATTTTATATGTAAAGAGTAATTTAGTGATGGTCCGATTTTTTTCTCAGGGCAGTTAATTTTTCTTTATTTTTTCTGCTCTTCGGAAAAGTTTCATATTCAAAACTTAAAGATATTTTTTTGAGCTTTAAACTAGTTTCATCCATTGGAATAATAGCATGGTACTGTAATGTACCTGGTATAGGCTTAGCTTTGTCCACTCTTGGTTTTAGTTTCAAGACAGTTTCTTCATACGATTCTTTACTGCTATAAAAAACTTTAGTTTCTTTGCAGTAATCTTAATCCCAACTGTAAAGCTTTTCTGGCGTTAAAATATGATTGTTCGATGAAACTTGTAGACTCACTCGTTTTGCACCTCTTTTGAGGTTGGCACCTATACCATCGCATGCACCTTTACCATGCGCCGTAGCATAAAAATGCCACTCAGCAGCAACACCAAAATCTTTCTTATAAAAAAGAAGATTTTGAAAATTAGATTTATTTTTAAAATGTTGACCAGCTCCATCAGTCAAGTAATAAACTTTTTTTACTGTGAAATTATATTTTAGGCAAAATATTATAATTTTTTGATATTCGTAAACAGCAACAGTATCATGATTTAGGTTGTTCGAAATTATAGCAATGCTTACATGCTTAATCTCTTCATTTTTTCTATAATACACCACACCTGTAAAAATAGTTGCATGGTGGTTGTTCCAGTGGAACGATTGGGTAGAATTTCGTATGACAAATGCATAATTTTCTGCAAAATCACAACACACAAGAAATTCTCCTTCTTGAAGATTATTTTGTAAATTACTGACAAAAAGTGACTGTTTTTTAGCAAAAAAATCGTGAGATTTTAATTTCATTAATTTTTCTCAAAGTAAGTCCATATATTCGTGAGTATTTAGAGTTTTAAATGCTATAGTGCACCGATCTGTTTGAAACCATGATTCATACTCAATTTCATAAATTTCAATTTTATCAAAACAGTCAAGGAAATGTCTACGTAATACGGACGTACTGGGGCAATCTAAGCAGTCACCCAAATGACATCTATCTTGTGAATTATTGCACACAATTGCTTGAATACAATCATGGTAATTTTTTAAAGGCAATTTAGTACTTTTAGTTAAATTTTCTAGATCTGTAGCACTTAGCATGACGTTCACATTTTCGTGATGTATGCTCACGCACACATTATGCGTACCACTACGTCCAGCTAAAACGCAATGTTGTGGCCTCAATTGTGTAAATTTCGTAAAACCAATAGTAACTTTCTCATTTTCCTTTTTATATAAACCATACAGTTCATTTAAATTACCAAGCAATAATCTTTTTTGAACATGTTTTCCTTCGCCCTTGCTCTGCTTGATAGACCTGTAATCTTTCAAACCCGGCATAATTCAACTTATATTATCTCTTTCATAAAAAGTTTTCACTGAATTAACACTTTCAGCTCGAAGCAGTTTGCCAGTTTTATTACCAGGTATTAAAAAAATTCCGCTTTTAGCTACTAAATTTTTTGCTTCGCGAGCTTCTCGTTCACTATATCCGAATTCTCGCATTAAATCTCTGCGAGACCAAAACTGAGGAGCAAGAGTTAATAATTGAATTCGCTCTTGCTTGCTAAATGACTCTGAAATTTTTTTCTTTATTTGTTCACGAATTGCAATTCCAGCTTTGGGATACTCATCGTTACATTCTATTTTAGCTTTCTTAACTTCGGATGGAGTTAAACTTGATTTTTGTTTATAAATTTGGCGTCGACAGCTAGAACAAATTTTTGCTTTTTCTGATACTAAGGGATATGAACTTCTTAAAAGTTTTGGAAAATGAAACAAATCTTTAGATGAAGTATAATTATTTTTATTAAAAGGATTTATGCATTTCAATTTCCAAGCTGAATCCATTTTAGTTGATTTAATAAAGAAACAAAAATATTGAAGAAAAGAATCACTCTTAACAAATCAAATACGAAAAGAATCTGCATCGATCTTGAATACAACAAAGGGTATTATCACGAGGTTGTTAAATTAGCTAGCTTTGGTGTTATGTACAAGAATGTGATATTCGACTCAGTCAGTTGGGAAATGTTCAAGGATAATTTCGACGGAATAACTGCATATTGTCAAAATCCTTACGCTTTCTATAAAAATTTTGGGACATCAGGTAAAATATCACTGCCTAATCACGATGTAAACTGCACTGCATCATTCGGGACTAAATCAATCAGCATTGATAGGCGGTCAACCCGGAAGGAGATGGAGGACACTCAAGAAGAAGGACAGAGAGTAGATCCAGTCGAACCAGCTTGCAAAAAAATAAAATCATTGCAATATCCTCAAAGTATCGTTATGCAGTTTAGTACATTTCAAGGAATCAGGAATTTAACCACCTTGGTGGATGCCAAGCTCGTCGTTAGCAATTCAGTCGCCTTTGAATCATTGAGCAGGTCGGATCGGAGCAGCAGCAAGTAAGTATCGATAGGGTCAGCGGCGGGCCTTGCGCCCCTCTTCACGCTCTGACGGCCGAGCGCGTTGCACTAGAAATACCCTATACACATAGGTATAGCAAGGCAGTAATACCGCCTTCCTCAATACCATTAATCCGAACTCTATAGCAGAGCGCCCAAGTAACCTTTGGCCAGCGTCGGGCTCCTCTCGCACTGGTCTGCGAGGGTGGGGAGAACGCGCTATACCAGCCTCCGCTCTACCTCCTCTATTCCCCCTCCTTAGCCCGCTACACCATGCACACACCAAGCGAGAATCCCCTTTCCCGACGCCCAGCGCTATTTCGGTTTATTTCCCTTCCATTACCCCCTCAACCACCACTGCCTCGCTATACCTATGTATTAACTACTCACGTTGCAGTGGAAAGCCTATATCTGGTTTTCCTGCTGTCCAGGTAATCACGGGATAATAAGGGGAAAATCAAGGATTCTCTCGTGAATAACGACGACGTGAATCTAATATTATTTGTATATAGATGGTGAAGCTATCGTTCCTTTTTATTTTTAAACAAGTAAAGACGAAACTATCGATCTTCATGGAACGCAAAAAAAACTTAGACAAATATTAAAAGTTTATTACTTTATTATCTAAAGTGCGACATTTCGAGGGCGTCATATATACCCTCCTCTTCAGGCTACAAAATATTACTGTTCGAATATATGAAATAATATAAAATAACGCTGTAAGGGTGTGTTCAAGTGACAAATATAACTATGTTAAAAAAATTAAAAAAATACAAAATGTATATGCCTAGAATAGTAATTAGTATATACCCAATGAAAAAAAATCAACCCGTTGAGGTTAGGTTTCTCACCCGGTTCGCTCGAGATGGACCGAGGTTGAAAATTTTCCTCGCGGATCGAGTGAGATACTTCGAGGATTGCTTGAGGTCAGCCCAACCCCAGTCTCAACAGAGATCAATCCGAGATTCACCATAGGCGATATCGAAATCATCCAAGGTGTGATCGCGGTATGCCGAGGTGAGCTCGAGTTGTACCGGGTTCTAGCGAGGGGATACCGAGGTATTACTTGGATCTACCAAGGTGAGCCCGAGTTGTTCCGGGTTTTGCCGAGAGTATACCAAGGGCAGAATGGGGAGACCGAGGTGAATCCGAGTTGTACTGCGTTCTACCAAGGTGTTACCTGGGTGTACCGAGGTGAACCCGAGTTGTACCGGGTTCTACCGAGGTGAACCAAGGTATTACCGCGGTCTATACAGAGGTGAGACCGAGGTGCTACTAGGGTCTCACCTCAGTTATCCCAGGTGTGATCGGGCTGTGACCGAGCAGTGACGGAGCTGTTACCGAGCTGTGACCGAGTTCTATACCGGAGGTTAGGACATAGTGTATTTATACCTAGGAGCAATCTGTCCATAGCGCGGCGAATTACGATTTAAATTTTCCGAAAGTAGGACAAATTTGTGTGCGTCTGCGGATTCACGTGTATTGCTGTTTATGTTGAGATTAGTTTATTTAAAATTAAATTATTCATTGAAATATATCATTTTTTATACGCATATTTTTTTTTAAGTAATCAATATCCGGACCAAATATTGATATAACGGGATTGTGTTGGCAATGGGCAATTAACTTTTAAGAGCACTATATACCTTCTGCTCTTTGGTAAGTAATAAACATTTACATGTTTATCACATTGGACCCTGAGGACCTGCATTTCAAATTCTACGTCTGGAGGAAGAATCAGTTTTGAAATATACCATAATTTATATATTTTTAAGTAAAAAAACTATATTTTTCAAAACTGGTTCATCGATTAGACTTGGGATTTGAAATTCAGATCCTCTGGGTCCATTGGGACAAATCTATAAAATTTTATGGTTTTTCTTCAAGCGCAAGGTACACCTGGAATTTGAATTACAGGTCCTCAGGGTCCAATGTGATAAACATGTAAATGTTTATTACTTACCAAAGAGCAGAAGGTATACACTGCTCTTCAAAGTCGATTTCGACGCCAACACTTCAGAGCTAAGTGTACCTTTTACTTACAGAAAACCCATAAAAATTTACGTGTTTATCACATTGGACTCTGAGGATCTGTATTTCAAATTCCAAGTCTAGGCGATGAACCAGTTTTGAAAAATTTAGTTTTTTTACTTAAAAATATATAAATTATCGTATATTTCAAAACTGATTCTTCCTCCAGACTTGGAATTTGAAATACAGATACTGAGGGTCCATTGTGATGAACATGTAAATTTTTATTACTTACCAAAGAGCAGAAGGAATACACTGCTCTTAAAAAGTCGATTTCGACACCAACTTTTCAGAGCCAAGCGTACCTTGTGCTTGAAGAAAAGCCATAAAATTTTATAGATTTGTCAAAATGGACCCTGAGGATCTGAATCCCAAGTCTAATCGATGAACCAGTTTTTAAAAATTTAGTATTTTACTTAAAAAAATTTTAATTATGGCATATTTGATTCTTCCTCCAGACTTTGAATTTGAAATACAGGTCCTGAGGGTCCATTGTGATAAACATGTAAATTTGTATTACTTACCAAAGAGCAGAAGGAATACACTGCTCTTAAAAAGTCGATTTCGACACCAACTTTTCAGAGCCAAGTGTACCTTGTGCTTGAAGAAAAGCCATAAAATTTTATAGATTTGTCAAAATGGACTCTGAGGATCTGAATTTCAAATCCCAAGTCAAATCGATGAACCAGTTTTGAAAAATTTAGTTTTTTTACTTAAGAATATTTAAATTATTGTATATTTCAAAACTGATTCTTCCTCCAGACTTGGATTTTGAATTACAGGTCCTCAGGGTCCAATGTGATAAACATGTAAATGTTTATTACTTACCAAAGAGCAGAATGTATATACTGCTCTTAAAAGTTAATTGCTCATTGCCAACACCATCCCGTTATATCAATATTTGGTCCGGATATTGATTATTTAAAAAAAATATGCATATAAAAAATGATATATTACAATGAATAATTTAATTTTAAACAAACTAATCTCAACATAAACAGCAATACACGTGAATCCGCAGGCGCACACAAATTTGTCCTACTTTCGGAAAATTTAAATCGTAATTCGCCGCGCTATTGACAGATTGCTCCTAGGGATAAATACACCATATCCTAACCTCCGGTATAGAACTCGGTCACAGCTCGGTAACAGCTCCGTCACTGCTCGGACACAGCTTGATCAGACCTAAGATAACTGAGGTGAGACCCTAGTAGCACCTCGGTCTCCCCATTCTCCCCTCGGTATACTCTCGGCAAAACCCGGAACAACTCGGGCTCACCTTGGTAGATCCAAGTAATACCTTGGTATCCCCTCGCTAGAACCCGGTATAACTCGAGTTCGCCTCAGCAGACCACGATCACACCTCGGATGATTTCGATATCGCCTATGGTGAATCTCGGATTGATCTCTGTTGAGACTCGGGCTGACTTCAAGCAATCCTCGATGTATCTCACTCGATCGGCGAGGAAAATTTTCATTCTCTGACCGTCTCGAGCGAACCGGGTGAGAAACCTAACCTCTACGGATTGATTTTTTTTCATTGGGTATATACATATTACTATTCTAGGCAAATACATTTTGCATTTTTTTTCTTTTGTTAACATAGTTATATTTCTCACTGTGAACACACCCTAACAAATGAGCACGTAATTTTTTGTATGAATAACATACCTTAAGACTAATGACTAAAATTCACATTATGCATAGGACGTTTGTCTGTGCTGTCAACACTGAGAAGTTTTTAACTAATTAAAACGGGTCTGTAAAAAGCAAAAACCCGAAGGTAAAAACAAGAGAAAATAATAAAAATCAATCGTGAAATTAAAACTATAGTTAAAAAGAATAGAAAAATGCACTCATTATCACTTTAGACCTCCGCTAGTTTCACTCATTTTTTCACAAGATTGTCAAAAATTATAAACGAGTCAAACATTAATGCATATAACTTATGAAACTGAAATGGTGTCGTCAAAGAGGTCAAGAATAAACAAACTGATGTCCGCTGATTAAATTTTGAATATGAAAACAAGAAAGTCTATTGAAACGATGAAGATTATAAGAGGGAGGAATCAAACTGAAGTGGAGAAAATAGGCGAAACGTAACCATCAACGAAATTAAAATAGTCCAAATCTCATGAGAGATTACAACCGAAGTATGCTAATAATAAAAATTAAACGTATTTTTAAATAAAATTTAAGGAATTTTTGTAAACATTTCTATGAAAGTTAGTCTCTTCTGTTCTATTTAGAGTATTATTGTAATAAAAAATATTCATTATGTCGGAAAACTCTCTTTTTGAATTGCTGCGTTCTTTGTCAATATTTCGATATTGTCAAAATCAATTTTATGTTTTGTTTGATACGTATGTAGAGCAAGTGCTGATCTATAGGAGACATTTTTTACATCGCGCTTATGTTCATCTCTGCGCTTTCTTAATTTTCGGAGCTCATACCAATATAGAGACAGTCACATTCGCTACAGTATATTTTTTATACAATATTGCTCGTTTCTAACGATTCTAAAATGTGTTTGCCAATCCTAATTATATTATTAAATTTGTTAAACATTTTATTAATGCTACCGATACCATATTTAAACGGTATAGAGCCTGACGGCGATAGCCGTAAGTCACCCGAGCCTCTTGCTGGACATGTACAACTCGTGCCTAAAGGCGGGCATATTTCCGGCCCGACGGAAGGTCGTGGAACTTGTCCTGCTCAGCAAAGGCAAGGGTCCGGCTAACACTCGAGCATCGTATAGGCAACTGTGCATTCTGGACTCCGCAGGCAAACTCCTAGAGAAGCTGATGCAGCTCCGTCTCCTGGCAGCCGTGCGAGAGGCAGGAGATCTAGCCCCTTGCCAGTACGGCTTCAGTCGGGCCAAGTCAACCATCAATGCAGTCCAGGAGGTCGTTGACGCGGCAAGGTCGACGGAGCGGGTAAACCATTTTCACGCCCCGTGTGTTTGCTGACCACCTTAGACGTAAGGAACGCCTTCAATTCCATCAGGTGGTACCAGGCGCTGGACGCCATGGAGCGAGATTTCCGGGTCCCCGGGTACATTCTCCGAATGCTCGGGAGTTACCTCGGGAACCGCTCCATAGTCTATGACACCGATGATGGTCCGATGAAAAAGGAAATAATATCTGGGGCAGCTCAGGGCTCTGTCCTGGGTCCCGACGTTTGGAACAGCTTCTACGATGGGATCCTAAGGATGGAAATGCCCGACAGCACGTTCCTGATAGGGTATGCGGACGACATAGCGGCCGCCATCATCGTATGAGATGTCGACGTGCGTCAGTTGCGACTCAATCAGGTAATGCGTCGAGTGACTTACTGGATGGAGGACCACGGGCTCGAATTAGCCGCAGCCAAGACCGAGATCGTGCTGCTCACTAAGAGGCGCATTAACACCTTGCGCCCGATGAGCGTAGGAGACACGACGAACCAGACCAAGCCATCTGCTAAGTACCAGGGCGTGACGCTCGACTCAAAGCTCACCTTCGGAGAACACATACGCAGGGCGGCCAACAGGGCGGCGGTGGTGACAACGGCTAATACCATGGCTATTACCAAAGGTACACGGCCTTGCATGCGCCGTTTGCTCATGCGCACCACCGAATCCATCATGCTGTACGGTTCCGAAGTCTGGGCCGATACGCTGCGGTACGAAATGTACCGCAAGCGTATGGCCGCAGTGCAATGGAGAGCGGCTCTCCGTATCGCATGCTCCTACCGCACGGTCTACGAGCCCGCGGTGCTAGTGGTCGCTGGGGTTATATCCATCGACCTACTTGCCCAGGAGCGTCAGTTCGTTCATCAGCAGAACCTTATGTTGGGCAAAGCGGCCGCCCAGACAACCGCTAGAGCCAACAACATCCAGGCCTGTCAGCATACATGGGTGGTAGAAACGAGGGGCCGGTGGACAACAAGGCTTATTAGCTATTTGGACGCCTGGCTAGCCCAGGAGTCGGGTGAGGTAAACTATTACCTCACCCAATTTCTCACGGGCCACGGCTTGTTCTGCTCCCACCTCCACAAGATGGGAAAGGTAACGGAGCCAAGCTGTGGCTACTGTGACTTTCCCTCGGACGACGGAAACCACACCTTTTTTGAATGCAGAAGATGGAGCGTCGAACGGGAGACACTTGCAACAGACCTTGGAAGCATCACGCCGGACAACGTCATTGGTGTGATGCTCCATAGTCATGAGAAATGGGCAAAGGTAGCCATATTTGTAGAAATGGTCCTACTCCGGCCAGACGAAACAGGATATGGATGTCATGCGATACCTTAGCCAATATTATCTAATATTTTAAAAGATTCAATACATGTAGCAGTGCTTAATTTACTGTCACTGTCTATAAGCTTCAAGATACTTAATTTTACTACATCATCTGTATTAACTTGGATTCCTACATCTTTAAATAATGGAGCTGGGGATGTCGCTTTAATAATCATGTCATTTGCATGTTCTAATTTTTGATTGATGATATTTCTTTCATGCTCATCACAATTTGTAGCACTTTTTATTGGACTTGAATCCGAAAGTAGATGATCTTTTTCAACTTCTTTTGCATTACTCTGCTTGATACTTCTCTCTAGCCTTGCTTTATTTTTTTCCAATTTCTTTTTACTTTTTCCAGGTAAATTACACAATGGCACAGCAATATTCTTTAGTCGTCTTCTTTGTGACACAACATCTAAAACATATGTAATAAGTATTATAATTAAATAATAACCTAAAAACAAACCTCAAATTTTCTTCTATAACTTACCTGGCAGTATGTAATCAGAATTTTTGAAATGTAAGGAGGACACTCTCATTCTTGATGTAACTTTTTGTATTTTTAAAACAATTTTTCATGCTTTCAGTCTATAAATATCGCTGTGAGAAAGCATCTCCATTATTTGCCCGATTCGTACATCCAAGCACTGCACAAAAGTCTCTATACTCTTTGGAACGCACACTTAACTTTCTGTTCTCCATAATTATAATTATTTTTTTATATAAACTTAATACACTATCTTTCAATAAATTTTACAGTACTGATGCGTGTAAAAACGGGGAATAACATGCTTCTGTTATCAGCCAGTAGCGAGTGCCAATACGCATCTTACTTACCTATAGTTAACATACGTATTTATTTAAAAAAATAAGTCGTGTATATATTAGTACTTATACTAATAACGCATACCAGTAAACTTATATTATTTAAAAGAAAAGTATTATATAGTAGCATCAAAGAGTAGATATATTAATAGTTAATATACCATATTTGCTACAAGCATATCAATTATTTGTTGTTCGGTGTTTGTCATCGCGCATGCGCGAGAGTCGTGACGCGACGCGATCGTGCCGCGTCGTCTGTGCATGTGCAAACAACATCATCGATTTATTTGTCTGAGTTATTAGACCAACATTATAGCAGTACTTGAATTATGTGATAAAATATTAGTTGAAAATTAATGAAATATTTAAGAAATAAAATTAAAATCACTAGAACTCGTGTATTTCTGTAAGTGCATCGATTAAAATATTAAAAAAAAAAAAAAGAAATTTCATGGTAACAAAGTTTCAAAAGTCCATAATTTATTGTATTATGGATATGTGCAGCAAGAATACAGAAAAGTAATGTATTCAGGGCTTAAATAAAAGAATTTGGTAATTCAAATTTTTTTTATCGATTTTAATAGGCTACTTTTAGCAGGATATTCAACATTTTGGCGAAAAAAAATGACATGGTCGAGATTGGAACCAGAATCCTGCAAAAAGTCTCATTTTGTACTTATTTTGTACTTATTTTTCACTTATTTATTTTTTTTTTACTTAATAATTATTTCTGTTGACAAAACACTTTTGGGTCGATTTTACAATAATGTTTCTGCTGTGCCTTTGCGCTACTTATTATACAGTGTACCATGTTTTCTTAACCAAAAATTGAATTTTATTTTCATTAAATAAAAAATTATTAGCATTCAATTTTTAAATACGGCGCATATTCCATTGGCCACGTATTATATCTAAGAATTTATTTATTAAAGAGATTTATTTATTTGAAGAGATATGCTACCGATCGACGGAGTAATTTAAGATTAATCAATGAGTATTTTTTTTTGCTAATTATTAAATTTGTTACCTGGGGTCTTCTCAATTCGCTATACGCAGTTGAACGATCCAACTGTTGGTGCGCTCTGAAGTGTCTTGGGTGGAGCTGTGAAATGGGGAGCTACCAGCGCTAGTCGTGCGGACGAAGCTAAAACTATCGCTAGCACAGACATTTAAGGATTCAAGGATGTAGCAATGGCCACAGAACAATAAAAAGGGACCAACACCCTGAAGGCAACTCACCGTAGATGAACTCTCTCTCACTCTCTCTCTCTCTCTCTCTCTCTCTCTCGATCTCACGCAGTACTCTTTCTCTCTCTCTCTGTCTCTGTTGATCTCACCAGGTATGCAAAAGAAAACGTGGATGCGAGCCTCGGTGTAGCGTGCGGGTTCGGTGCCGACGAACAGGCTTTGTCAAGCAGCTGCTCTGTGTTGAGAAAGCGAAGCCGACTTCTGCTGGTTGCGAAATCTCTCGGCCTCTCTTTTGCAGCTGCATAGTATAAGTGCTCGAGTTGCTGTTGCAGAAGATCGTGGCTGGAGTCGATGAGGCCTTTCTTCTGGACAGAACGTATGGAGTTGTGATGCATGCAATCTTTTCCATCCTTTCTCCTGTGATTTACGTATGAGTGAGTGTTTTCTCTTTTTTAAATTTGTATCCCATACTAATTCTCTTGTTCTTGCGTTTTGCGAAGCGCTCCAGAGATGACATCTTTTCCTCATTTTTCTGGCTTTCTTCTGCTGCTGGGGCCTTCTACTGTACGAGCCTGCTTCCATCCATGGTACTCGAGTGGACTCACAACTGCTTCTGGTAAAGCTCTTCGGTTCTTCCTGCCTCATGGACTCTTAGAGGCTTCCTCTTACCTCTACTCTCTGATGGTCGAGCCCCACGAGTCAAGTGTATACTGCTGGCAGAAAAAGGGTTTATCTGGGTAACTTGTCAGGGGATAGGTCTCCAGGCAATGTGTATGCCTTTAGATACACTGTCTGTGCAACTTATAACGTTTCTAGGCTAGACAAGGGTACGGCAGTTCATTAGCGTTTGGAGTTTTCGTACTTAGCCCTATGCTAGGTACTATCCTAGAGCTTTCTACGCTAACTCAATCATCTAGATCCGAGTTTATTACGTTAAAACTTTATTGAATGGATTCTAGGACATTAGGGTGAGTATTAATGACTGCCCATATTGTCATGTTACAAGACCCCCCTCCCAAACCGAAGTACAGGCGGCGCAAAAGCAACTTTGTTTCTAATTGCTAATACAAAACTAGGGCCGCTATTTATTTTTGTCTAAGCTAGAGAAATCATACGCTAAAATAATAATTTAGATCTGTAAAATCTCGCTTGACTTATACTAGGATAGACGCTGATATCTGCAATGATGAGTGATCATAACTGTGTC
The DNA here is from genome assembly GCA_900490025.1 of Megastigmus dorsalis. NCBI lineage: Eukaryota > Metazoa > Arthropoda > Insecta > Hymenoptera > Megastigmidae > Megastigmus > Megastigmus dorsalis. The sequence goes on from UELU01126666.1 coordinate 18,936, forward strand.
TTATCTTTTTCAGCCTGGCTGCTTCTTATTTTTGGCTTCTTGATAAGAGTAGGTCTTTGAGTGTAAGAGTTGGATGATAGTGTAAGTTTTTCTCGTTGCGTACTTTTTGTAGGGTTCGGGTTGGGTCCATTCACTGATGCTGGATTCGGTTGATCGTCAGTCGTTTTTAGGTTTTTATTTTTTACAGTGGTTGCATTTTTATCGTGTTTTCAGTTTTCATGTTTTACGATGGAATATACTGTAAAAATGCAAACACCACAAAAAATGAGAACGCCATAAAGAATAAAAACACAATAAAAAAAAAGCAATACTTCAGACCAGATATCCCGGTTCAAAATTAGTGAACTCCAAATATCTAAACGCCAATCAGACCAGGTTTCCCCGTTGAAGAATGGCGGCTATACTCATTCTACTGTACAAGAGGACCGCCTATCTCGTTGATAGTTTTGCAACAAAGACTCTTTTAAATGAATTTGAACTGCGAAATTCGCGGACAATTTATAATAATAAATTGCTCTCTATTGCTTAACTCTTACACTTTTTCTTTTCTTTTGGGCATTGTTTCTGCTTCTGTTGATGCTGCTATTTCTGTTGAAAAGAATGGAGCTATGTGGTCATCACACGAACAAATAAAAACACTTTCGATATAAAGTCTTTTTTTTACACTTTCCTTAGTTTTATTTTAACAATTTTCCTATTACACTCTTTCTAGATTCAAATTACGAGTCACACTCTTTTTTTATTCAAATTACCGTTCATAATTTATCTTCTCTTGGTTCCGAACTTGTGATTATTTAAAAACGCTTATTTTTTCAGAGCCGTCTTGTGCGTACTGTTTTTCCGAATTACTTGCCACCTTCGATTCCCGACTTAAACTCCAACTGACACATCTCCATTCTCAGATCATCTTTTGGTCCTCCCTCGCATCGCTCCTACTCTTGCACTTCCTACTTCTCCCCCAAAAACTCCACCCTTGACCTATTATCCGCCTATCAGGTTAGATCCTTCCGGACGCACCTTCCCTTTCTCTAAGCTATTTCCTCTATATCTGTCTTTCCCATTCATCCTTACTTTACACCTGAGGAGCTCCGACATTCTTTAATAGATATCGCTATATGTAATATTTTAGGTGGTTACATTCTAAACTTTTGATATTGAATAAAATTTATTTAACACTTTATGGGTTGACAAGAAATAGAACTTTACTAAAAGCTAAATATGCGTTTTTACAATATTTATAAAAAGAAACGTTATTACATTGCTTGAATCTAAAATGTTAATGCTTGTGCACATACGCATAATCGCAATTACTTATCTCAATGTTATGCAACAATAGTAACAATGATTTACATTTATTTATTCATTTAAGTTCTACGCTTATTTACCACAAATTTCTATTTCTAGAGTATATATATATATATATATACTCTAACACACACATGTGTCATAAAATAAAATAAACTAACTCTATCAAAATAAGTAATTTAAAGTTAATTGTTAAAGTTAATAATACATCAAATAAATAATATTATAATACCGTTTTATGAAAAACAATTGAGATTGTTTAAATAATTAACTATTAATAGATCGCTTACACTTGACTAATACAAATAATAAACTAAAAGTATTATTCGATTTAAATTTAAGTTAGAATTTAATATAAAACCGAAACATTGAATTAAGATATACAATGAGTGCGAGAGAGAAGGAATCCGAGCGCCAGATGTGCGAATCGAGCACACACACGCGAGCACACCATCAAGCCACACCGATAAGAAGAAGGGGAAACGTCCAGAAGTCGGCGCCCCAGACAAGTATATAAGCGCGCCCGTATCCGCGCAGAGTTACCACTCTTGTACCGACTTATCAGCCTGAATAAACCTCTCATTGACAATAATCCTTTTCTTTAATACTTGTAGTCCTCTTTTTCCCACAAGCTCTGTCGATTGACTGTTCGTTTAGTGCAAGCAACAGCGAATTCGTACAGAGTATTATCTTTAAGAGTGTCTTTACTTCGCGGCCGGCTTGGAGAACATTGCGTTCTTTGGCGAACCCGCTGTGCGTTGAATAGCACTGTACACTAGTTAATCGAGTAAGCATTGCGCTTCTCGATAAACCTAGTGTACAGAAGTACATGAAATAATTCCTTCACGATCCATTGCGTAGTCGTGAAGGGACTTATTTATTATAAGTTAGCTTTAAGCGTACAGTCTCTCTCTTCAAGTCGAGAAAGCTTTGCGCTTCCTCGATAAGCCAATACCCGTGAGTGGGTTTTTCACGAGCAAGGTGGAAAAGTGATACACTTTTCCATTGAACCACGTGAAAAGAGAGCAAGCCGATCTCTATCTACTGTCCATTACGCGGCAGTAGATGGAAGGCTCTTGCGTAATATTTTTATGTCTCATAGTGTAAGATTTAAATTGAGTTTTCTCGCAGCAAGCTAGAGAAGAATTGCGCTCCTCTAGCTAACCTGCTATACGTAAAGTATACCCTCTAGTTGAGTGGCTCATCATTGCCACGTCCATCGAACCTAGACTGGTGAGAAGCCAAAAACTTTGACGTTATTCAGTGCGCAATAGCGTCAAAGGTTAAGCGACTCGATCTTCCCTGGTCTAACCCATCCTAGCCTCGATCCACTGAACTAAGTACTTACTCTATCGTAAGCAAGCCAATGCGCGTTTGCTTACGCTCGGAGTAAAGAAAGCTTCTTCCACATTTTTCCGGCCTTTCTATCCCATTATCCCATGGGATAGATAAGTCAAACGGGGAAAAACACTAGTATCAGGGTGGCGACGAGCGGAGACTATTACGCGTCTCCGCTACATCTCCTTTGCCGTGATAAGTTTGGGGCGGGTAAAATTTTAATTCAAAGTTTCTCTCGTCGTACCAGCTAGGTCTCGACACGATTTCCGATAGTGAAAGCTATTCGGAAACTACCCTGTGATATAAGGACGTTACAACATTGGCGCCCGAACAGGGACCTAGTTTCGCGTAACACGAAGAGCTTAATTAGTTTAAAATTAAAATAATGTTTGAGTGCAAGGTTAAAAGAATGATACCCGCGTATCATAACGGCATTTTCGAGACATACGTTGACGCGCGTTTCGACTTAATCGATGGCCGGCTCGACGATGTCGATATGGGGATGGAATGGTCGGTTAGCGAAATTTTAAAATTAACACACTATAGCAAAAAACACGACACGCAAATCGCGGATTTGTATGCAAAATTAAATGCACAAGCTCGTGAAATTCAGAGTCTACAAAACGAGAACAAATTATTAAATTATTTTCATATCAAAATGGAGAAAGTGATTCGAACCGAACACGAACGACTGTTAGTTCGGCGGAAAAAACATTATTAGATTGCATTGTAAGAATGGAGAAAAGAACCATTCAGTAATGCGCATTTTGCGAAGAAAATTTTTTTTTTCTTTTTTCCCTCTACCGCAGATCATTTCCCAACAAAAAAAAAAAAGTTGACAGAAAATAATTTGTTACTCCTCAAATATTCCAAATTCACGTAAATTCGCGTATAAAAAGTTCGTTAATTTAAAACTCGTCAAACGAATTAAAATGTCCTTAAAGGGGCGATCAAGCCAATGTTTCGATCAAATGCGCTCTTTGGATGACTCGTCTGATCCGCAAAGCCAATAGTAAAAAACTCAAGAATGGCGTGAAGCGGTAACCGAAGAGTTAGAGCTACTAGACCAGCGTCAGAATCAATGAAATAGTAATATCGAGAAAATATTCGATCCGTCATCTTCGCCAAGAACACAAGTGGCGCAAGTCGAAATAATTAATCGTGATTTAACCGAAAGAATTAATTATATATATCAGATAAACTCGAAGGATGTTTTAATCTAATCAATTCGTTAAATAACATTATAGAAAATGTAAAATCAGAGATCGTAACTTTAAAATTAGGCAACGAAGTTCTAAACAAAAAACTTAGCGACTTCGTCGATAAAATCGTAGATTCCGATGATCTGAAAAAGGCGAGCTCGAAATGCAAGAGCTTAAATCGCAGTTAGAGAATAATAAAACCGCGAATAACAATAAAAATACCGGGAAACGGATAAAATTCGATTTACCGAAATTTAAAGGTCTAGATCCCGAGAGACCAATGAAATTCTTATCGGATTTAGATAAGAGTAGTAGAGTTCTACTATGGAGAGATATAACAACTGACGTCACACTGTCCCGTAGCCGGATTTGTTTTGTTTATACTTGAGCTCATCTTAATTGTCTATTTAATTTTATTATCAATATCGGATTTATGAAGAGTATAAAATTGTTTGAATACATCTAAGTATTTCAGAATACATTTCGTTTTATCTGCGCTTTCGGTCTTTAACACATCTTTCAAATATTCTAACATAATATCGACGCAACGATTCACTGTAACTGAATATTTTTCAAGCTGGGCCAGTCGCGCAGGAATACACTCACGTAGATCTCTGAGGCCGTCAAAGGTGGTTTGCTGCATGACGATTCCCGGAGTATTCTCGTCCTTCTTCACTTTTTTGCATGGCACTACAAACAACGACTTTGCCTCATCCATACTTTGAGTTTCTTGCTCTACAGGAGTGCTACCTGTCTTGTCGAAAATAGCGATTGCTCTTGCCCCGTACGCCGTAGTGTAATGCAACTCATGATACGGTAATTCTGCTTTGGTTGGTTCTCCAAGTTCTTGATAGAAAGTGTACGAGTTATGCAGGTAGGCTCTCATCGCATCCATCTGATCGACAATCAGTTCCCAGGTGTTCATATCCAGAGTCGCGTACCTTGTAGGCTGTCCTAAACCGCAAAATTTTATAACTGGCTTGTAATAGTCACCATCGCACTCGAGCCCAACAGCAATTCTCTTCGAATTTGATCTATTTAACGCGTATGTAGTTGAAACCAACATATTACACGATGGTGCACTTTTATTTGCCATTTTGCTTTGTATGGAACTTTTTTCACAAATAAGACTGACAGAAGATGTCACGACGTGTACGCGCACGCAGAGTAACCACAGACAACTGATTTGGGTTCTTGCGCTCTGCTTGTATAAAGGCGGGTGGGGAAAAAGGTGACGGTTATAAGATGATGGCTGTTATAAGATGACGAGGTGAGGAAGGGATAGGAAAAGATAAAGAATGGCGGTTACAGTTTTTTCGTGAGATTAAAATTACGTATAAAGAAGCCGCTCTGCGAAAATATTTCGTTGCAAAATCACTCCCCCTCAGCGGCGGGGCGGTAAAGATAAAAGAATGACCGTTATAAGATGACACTAGAATGAGACTGTTACTAGTTTTTTCTTAGAAAATGAATAA
>UELU01126675.1:0-13629 GCA_900490025.1 Megastigmus dorsalis
CATAAGAGCGTGGCAATTATATCAGACAATTTAAATCACGATGCTGTTGCTGTCCATGAATATCAAAAAATTATTTGCAATTATTTGAAAACCAATTTTGAAAATCCAAAAAAAAGTTTTCTTTTTGAATTTTCACCGTGAAAATGGGAAAATTCCGGAAAATGAAATGTACCATTGGAAAGCTCGTCTCAAAATCTACAAAAACCATGCCTGATAAAATTTTTTCACATACATTTACCTTCTTTTTACGCGAGTTTAAAAGTACCTCATTTCGCGCTTATTTTGGGCCGCTGGACATTTCACGCGTAATGCCTCATAAGTTTATGTGTAATGGTTTAGAAAATGTACATGTTAATACAATATAGATTTTTCTTTAAAATATACATTTTCATATTTTTTGATTTTTGTAATCACACATTTCCAGTCTTTCTATGATATCATAGCTTATTCAGTCTTACATTATATTATTTTGGTCATCAAAAGTTACAACTTAAAGTAATATCACAGAGCGTCTTAATTAAAATACAAATAAACAAATTTAATTAAAAAAGCGATCAATATCTATCAGTCTTATTGCTTAAAAGAATATAAAAAACTTTACAACACAATCACACATTCACTCATCCCACCACACACTCACTCACGCCGGTAAATACACTCACACTTTCTAAAAAATAAGTATATGGGACAGAACATAATAAATTAACATACAGAAAATTTACAGTCCTGGCCCAAGCGTGTAGTATAAGTCACTAAAATCGATCGAATAACGAATCACAGGTGCAGCCCGTTGCAGGACTAAGAATCAAGATCAAGAGAGTGACATATAGACAGATATCCAGATAGACTGACAGACAGTTAGACAGATAGACAGATAGTCCGAGGAGTCACTCATAAGGAAAGTACCCCAGGTGTCCCCCCCGATTTCAATAATACTGAGATATGTTATAGTACATCAAAAAATAAAAGACACGTATTTTATTTTATGGGCCGATCTGCACTCTAAGGGGGTGAAAACCACCCCCGAAAGTCACTGTCAAATTAATATTTTCTTCAATATCTTCAGTTCTTTTCAACAATTTTCAATAAAACAAAATGGGAAAGAATTGTTACAAGAAATGCAACGAAAGTATATAGGCTTCTATAGTAAGGGTTGTAGCCCTTAAATTTAATAGGCAAAAACCACATTTTCCGAGTACTTTTTTCGTCTAGAATTTTACAGAACTGTTACAAAAATATGAAGAAATGTTTTTCTAATACAGGATGAGAAAAGAAAGTTGACGAGTTTCGGTATTTCCGCATAACTTTTTATTACGATGGTAGCTACCCCTAAATCTTACTATAAAGCAATACAGACAAATAATACATTGGATGAACCCCCGATTTTGATAAAATTGTGATGTTATAGAGCATTGATAAGCAAGAGATAAGTATTTTTTTTATCGGCGGATATGCTCTCTAAGGGGGTGAAAATCACCTGCGAAAGTCATTCTCAAATTCAAATTTTTCTTCAATATCTTCAGTTATATTCAACATTTTTCAATAAAACAAAATGGAAAAGAATTATCACAAGAAACGCAACATAAGTATGTAGGCTTCTATAGTAAGGGTTGTAGCCCTTAAATTTAATAGGCAAAAACCACATTTTCCAAGTACTTTTTTCGTCTAGAATTTTACAGAACTGTTACAAAAATATGAAGAAATGTTTTTCTAATACAGGATGAGAAAAGAAAGTGGACGAGTTTCGGTATTTCCGCAGTACTTTTTATTACGATGGTAGCTACCCTTAAATCGTACTGCAAAGCAATACAGACAAATAATACGTTGAATGAACCCGCGATTCTGATAAAATTGTAATGTTATAGAGCATTGAAAAGTAGGAGATAAGTATTGTTTTTATCGGCGGATATGCACTCTAAGGGGGTGAAAACCACCCCCGAAAATCACCCTCAAATTAACGTTTTCTTTAATATCTTCAGTTCTCTTCAACATTTTGCTATAAAACAAAATGAAAAAGAATTGTCACAAGAAACGCAACAAATGTATATAGGCTTAGATATTAAGGGTTCCAACCCTTAAATTTAATAAGGAAAAAAACACATTTTCCGAGAATTTTTTTCGTCTAGAATTTTACAGAACGGTTACAAGAAAATCGTTTCTATTCTACAATATAATGAGTTAATCCTCAACATTTCGGCCCGATCCGTCAAAAATTCACGTGAAAATTCGCTCACAAATATAGTTTGACCCTTTTTGCGATAACGAAAATATAATGCACTACCGTGTAGCGGTCGTACCTAAAAGGGGATATTTTCTTTTGTTGAAAGAATTTTTTTGGCATAGAATATTTTGGTTACACAATATCAAATATGGCTATTTTTAACTTTATTTTAAAAAAGTTAATATGTGGAGATCCAGCATTTCGGTTCTATTTGATTAATCTGATCTCGTAAAAATTGAAATTGAAGGTCTTGTACTAACGATTCTAATTTTTTTTTAAAGTACTTAAAATGATAAAAAAATGATGTCTTTCAAATTAACAACGTGGCAAATCTCTGTTGTTGACAAATTTTTTAAAATAAACTATTAATGATCAAAAAAGGAACATTTTTAGGATTTAAATGTCTATATCTCATCTACCTTGTCATCTTAAGGGGAGGCGGTAGCCACTCGAGAGGGCAGGGTTTATAGTGTAAGAGCTTAGGATTTAGTTAATTTTTATTATCTAATTGCATTTAAAATGTGACTGACAGAGAATATTTTTTGCAATAAAATACTGAACTCTAAAACGTCAGATTATTAGGTGTAAAAGCTTAGTATTTAAAAATTTATGAACAAAAAAGTCGAGGATAGTCAAGAATCTTTTTATGACTAAAATTCTGTTTAGTTAAAATTAAAAACTAGAGAACATCGTATTATTAGGTGTAACTAGCGCGCCCCATGGTCTTAGTGCTTCGTACCGCTGACGCGCTGGAATATTATCGAGCCTTGCATCTCTTCGCTTCGCAATCGCTTCTTTCGTAAGTGCGTTCTTAATCGCTTCCCGATGCAAGGCATACATTTGAGGAAAGGTCAGAGGTGCGAGCGCTCGTGCTCGTACTCGCATTTCTGGATGTTTCATGTTAATATGAATTTCACTTCAGAAAGAACTTGATTTCCGGGATATGGCTGGTTTTTTAAATAGTATAATAAATTCAAACCGTAGCAACTCCCTATACCTATAACATGTTCGCTTGTAGCGCCCGCTTCTACATGCGGTCAATATTTTGTAATAGAAAACGATAATGTTACTAAAAAAATAATTTCATTAAAAAAGGTTACATTATGAACCCTAGCTTAATCGTTCCAGAACCTTGCGTTCCGTAAAGAAGTTTACTAGGGCGTCCCAGATACTGGTGATGTATATATACTAAAAAAAGCCCAGAAAGTTGAGTTATACTAATTTATGTATGTCTATTTATACCTACATATATCACGTATTTAACATATTTTGGCCCAAAACATTTCTGTCATGAATAAAATTCAATTTCAAGCCTTCCCTGTAATGCGTATATATGTACGGGTAAAAGTATGTATGTAAGTAAATAATCGATTTATTTCAATGAGATTTTGGCCAATTTTGCTGAAATTTGCACAGCTTACTCGTCTAGTTTACTTTATAATTTCAAGCTTCGTATACAATATTGAATAGTTGAATTTTCAAAATTTTATTAGTTTTCTAGTATTAAAATATCCCGGTTGAAAATGTTCACATGGAATACACACGGAATCCGTACGGATTTTTGAGTCGAAATTAGGAGGATTTCATGCAAAAATCATGTATAATCTGTATGGATTCCGTGTGGATTTCATATGAATGGAGTTCTAATTCACTTTTTGAAATTCTGCGGAAATCAGGAGGAGTTACGTGTTGAAATTCCGAGGAAATACACTAACAACGTCAAGTGAGGTTACACCGCATTCCAGAGATTGCTTTAGGATTACTTGATGATTTCTGCAAGATTTTTGTACGATTTTCAGAGGTTTTGTTTCTGATATTAGGATGGTTTATGTAAGAAATTCAGAGGAAATTCACTAAGATTTGAATAGTCACTCTCAGAGCTTCGTTGGAGATCCCGTAAGCTCCCGGAGCCTTTTCGCAATCCAGTCTATTCGCGGCCCGTTGTAGTTCGCTTATCTGGAACAGAGGAACATCTGATGCCTCGTCGCTCAATGATCTTGAGTCGAAGAGCGCTTCTATGATCTTGAGTACCATTAGTTTGTCTCTTGGTGCACCTGATCCTTGTCTCGTCTGAAGCTACCGCATCACTAGGCGATAGGGCGTGCCCCATGGGTCTGGATCGACTTTGTTGCAGAGTACTTTCCAGCACTGACTTTTACTTCGCTCGATGCCATTTCGGAGCGATTTTCTGGCGTTCTTGTACATATCCGCTTCCTCTTCTCGTTATAGGTGTTCTCTTTTCCGCGCTCACTGAGCTTTCCTCCGTTTTCTTGCAGTAGCTTCTCAGTTCTGAAATTTCTAAATTCCACCAAAAAGCAGGCCTTTTGTTATTGTGCTGTCTTCTCCGGGGCATGGATACATCGCACGCTCGGTTCATTTCAGATATGTACTGTCGCGTCATGTCGTCCGCTGTCTTAGTCTTCTCCAGTCTTGGTGTACTTTTTGTCTCGCGGGGGGTCGCGTTTTTAGCTCTTTAGTTCAAAGAAGTTATAGATGGTCGCTCAGTGCCTGTTCTTCCAGAATTGTCCATTCACGTAGGTATGCCCCAAGTGTTGGCCGAAGGAAGGTCAGATCTAGTAACGATGAAGATGCTTTTCTTTCGAATGTTGCCATCCCCATCTGGTTGATCACTAATAGGTCGAGTGAGGCCATCATTTCGTCTAAAAGTTGTCCCTTTTTATTTTCCAGACCTCCACTTTATGACCTAGGCTTGGCATTGACCTCCCCTGCTACAATGATGGGTCTAGGCCATTGTCTTGCACTTCTCTACAATTCATTCAAGTCGGCCTGTAACATCTTAAGGGATGGGTTCGGGAAGTAGTAGCAGCTGAAGATTGCAGAGTCATCCAGTTCGCACTGTACGTAACCATTTCTCTTCTCTATCGAGTCCACTTGCGTGTTGGCTCCAGGCAGAACCTGGATCGCCGCGTCGTCGCCCCGTTTGTCCGAATGCCAGCCCCGGTTGTCCGGGTTTCTGTATTGTTCGGAGATGAGCAGAATACCCGGTTCGTGTTCTTTAGCCGTTCGATAGAGTAAGTCTTATTTGTATAAACTTAGCCATGTCCTTTCATTAGTCTTCATTCCTTCGCTTTCTCCAGGGCCGTGACGTTTACGTTCCCAGATCGGTACCTGTAATCAGCTCCCATCGCCTCGCACTGGGTGCACTTTGGTTCGTTCCTGCAGGTTGCCGCAAGGTGGTCCGTGGTTCCGCATAGGAAGCACGGTTTTGACACGTTGTCCCTTTTGTCACAGTTACGCAGGATCTAAGCATCTGAGATACCTGGAGACCGTGAATTTTCTCAGATTCTAGGTACAACAATTGCCATTTGCGTGCCATCATAAGCAGGGCGTATTGCCTTGACCTTTAATGCTTCTACTGGAACCCCAGTAGCTTCCGCCAATGCGTTCTATAATTCGTCCTCAGTTGTGCTCAGATCCATGTCTTTTATGTCAAGTGCTATTTGTTGTGAAAGCTGCAAGAATGTAGCCTCCATACCAATCGCACCTGCAAATGCACATTTAATGGCCTCGATATTGCTGCCCTTCTACAGTTTGACTAATACATCACCAGTCTTGGTTTGTCTGATTTTGTTCACATACTTGGCGATTACCTGCTTGTCGACTTTTTCTTTTATTAGCTTGAGGACACTGGTGAAGGTTGCTCCTTGATCCCTGCTCTTAATTAAATTTAGCTAAATGCCTCATGTAATGCTGCAAAGAGCATTGTGCCGACGTTCCCGTTACCCAGGGAGTAGAGTGTGGACCTGAAAGTTGACTTTGTGATCACTGAAGGAAAGTGGCACAGTTATAATCTCCCGATTTCAATAACAGTGAGATATGTTATAGTACATCAAAAAATAAAAGGCACGTAGTTTTTTTATAAATAGATATTGAAATAAAGATATTGATAAAATTGTTATATTATAGAGCATTGAAAAGTAGGAGATAAGTATATTTTTTATCCGCGGATATGCACTCTAAGGGGGTAAAACCACCTGCGAAAGTCATTCTCAAATTCACATTTTTCTTCAAAATCTTCAGTTCTATTCAACTTTTTTCAATAAAATAAAACGGAATAGAATTGTCACAAGAAACGCAACAAAAATATATAGGCTTCGATATTAAGGGTTGAAGTAAGTTTAATAGGGAAAAAACCACATTTTCCGAGTATTTTTTTCGTCTAGAATTTTACAGAACGTTTACAAAAATATAAAGAAATGTTTTTCTAATACAGGATGAGAAAAGAAAGTTGACGTGTTTCGGTATTTCCACATAACTTTTTATTACGATGGTGAGCTACCCCTAAATCGCACTATAAAGCAATACAGACAAATAATGCATTGAATGGTAATCAAACATCGGGAAACTAGTTATAACAGTTACACGGTCATTCCTTCAAACGACCTTTCTTCTTATAACTGTTGGACTGAAATATACATTTTGAATGTGAGTTTTTATGGTAATAAATTTTAATATGTTTCTAACCTTATATCTGTATACTTAAAATATTAATTAAGTTACAATATTGTAACTAAATTTTTTGACTTCCTTCTTTTTAATGTGTAGGTATATTTTAGTAGTACTTTTTATTTTAATATTAAATAGATATATACTTTAAAGTGAATATTAAACTAAAATGGTTCATTCCAATGAACATTTTACTAGGTGAATTTTATTTTTAATAATAGAACATGATTTATATTTCATTTAACTTGAATTATTTACAAATTATGATTAAAGTAAGATTTGAAACAAAAGAATTTATTGTCATTAAAATACTAATATTTTTTTATGTTTGGTTGCTGTAGTCTGCTATAACGGGCAGCGGATTTTCAAGGAGCTAGCCGTTGGAGAATAGTAGTAGATCCCTGTAATGTCGGCAAGGACTTGTCATTAGGATCCGATGCCGAGTCGAGGCCAGTGCGGTAACGGCCCAGTGGTTAGGGCGCTCGCCTCGTAATCTCGGCATCGAGAGTTCGACTTCCGAGCACCGCGTACTTTTATTCTCCTAAATCCTAAATCCTATCCCGTTACATGGCGCCCAACTAAACGACCCACGATACGGATCGTGGTCTCGTGTATCGAACGATGTTCTCCTCCATCGTTCAAGGAATCCGCTTGGACAAGAGGTCTACAGTTTTCAGAAATCTTCCTCACTAACTTGTACCTGTGAACATGCACCAAAGCCTCTGAGTCGTGGTGTGTGTAGCCAACTACCGTGGTGTGTGTACACGGAGACATACGACCAAGCGCCAACTGCCTCTGAGTCACATGCATGGAAATGATATCCCTATAGAATATGCGCTCGTTGGTATTCTACGCGTGTAAGTCTGAGTTCATCATAGGAAAGCACTGTTTCTCCTCGGCAGTGTGCATAAAGTCACGTGACGTGACAACAGAGCATCGGCATGAGAGAGCGATAGTCATTAGGCTCCCGGTCTTGGTGACCAGGTGTGGAGTCAGAAAAGGTTAGGTGTGCAGAAGGCGTCTTACAGGGTAAGTCGCTTCTGGGGGAAGAGTATAACGGGCAGCGGATTTTCAAGGAGCTAGCCGTTGGAGAATAGTAGTAAATCCCTGTAATGTCGGCAAGGAGTTGTCATTAGGATCTGATGCCGAGTCGAGGCCAGTGCGGCAATGGCCCAGTGGTTAGGGCGCTCGCCTCGTACTCTCGGCGTCGGGGGTTCGACTCCCGAGCACCGCGTATTTTTATTCTCCTAAATCCTAAATTCTACCCCGTTACACTGCATGGATTTGTCATGAATATAAAACCTGTATTATATTTTTATGGATCGTAAATTTTTTTATTCTTTTAATACTAATTAATTTTTATTATTTCTTAGTTCAAGAGTATTTATCTTGAATTTGGCGTATTATAATATTATTTAAAAAAATATCAATGGTTTTAACTTTTATTGCTATTTAAATTTGTCGCATTTGATTCTTTCAATCAGTTAGCTGGTTTAAATTAGTATGATGGTTTAATTTAAAACTATCATTATGCTTTTTTCTAAGATGTAAAAAATAATTGTTTATGTTTGGTTGCTGTGTAGCTGTTGTTTTGGAGCGTTCAAATCTACTTTCCAGTCATACTTTATACCTATTCATATTCATGACATCTAGGGTCTGGACATCGCTATCATTGGTAAGGTGAGTCTCTTATTTCAGTTCTTATTTTAAAATATTTCAAGTATTTTATGTATCATTTTTGTGGTTTACGAGTAACCTTGAATATACAAAAAATATACTTGGATATTATTTGAAATTTTTTGTTTAGTATATAATACAATAACTAATACTGCCTACATGGATTTGTCATGAAAATGAACCATGTATTGTATTTTTATAGACCGTAACTTTAATATCAGTTATAAAGTGTTATTCTTAAAGTTCTTATTCTTTTAATTATAATTAACTTTTATTCTTTCTCAGTTATTGAGTATTTACTATGAAATTGAAGTAATTTTATTTTAAAAAATATCAATGATCACAACTTTATTTGTAATCAAAAATTTGTCGCTTTTGGTCGTTTTAATCAGTTAACTAGTCCACACTATTTACTATTTTTACTCATTATTTGTTGTTTATTTGTAGAAATTTTTAAATTTCATTTAATTTATAAATTTTATAACAAAATTTGCAGTATTAGAAACAAAGGACATTAACCGTTTCCGCCGAGAATGCCACTCGCGGTACCTCGGTCTTTAAGAGCTTTTAACTGACGTTCAAAACGTAAAAAAAAATGAGAGGGTTATATTCTGAAAGTTTAAGATCTGCTCTTTCCGATGTTTCCCATAAAAATTTCCAAAAAAATTTTTTACTATTGCAAAATGCAGTTTAAAAAACTAAAAACATGAATTTTTCACCACTTTTTTTTGAAATCGAGTTTTCAAAAGGTTTCCCGAGTGAAATCAACTCGGAACCTCATTAACCGGTTAAACCTCGTTAAGAACATTTTGCATCAGCATGAATGTAGTTATCTCGGGAACAAGAAACAAAAAGTTGGAGTAAGTTTGATTTAAAGAAATTTTTTATTCAAAAACTATTACACAGAAATTGACAAGAATAAAATGTTCTTAGAATCAAACGTAGAATACATGGGAATTTTTCTGGGTCTTTTTGAGCAACTTTTGAATTTTGCATAAATTTACCTTTTGCAAAAATACAAAAATTTACTTGAAACTTTTTGAAAAATTTTGGTGCATTCTTTGAGTAATTCTAAGAACTTTTTCTCTCTTGACAATTTTTCTATAACCCCAGAGTTATTGAGTATAAAATTCATAAACATATTGACAAAAATTTTACAATCAAGGCGCCATTTTGAAAACCCCCAGGTGAAAAATCGATCCGGAAACCATGAGTTTCTCATATTCAAACATTTATTCCACCGGTTAATGAGGTTCCGAGTCGATTTCACTCGGGCAACCTTTTGAAAACTCGATTTCGATAAAAAAATGGGTGAAAAATTCATGTTTTTAGTTTTTTAAACTGCATTTTGCAATAGTAAAAAATTATTTTGGAAATTTTTATGGGAACCATCGGAAAGAGCAGATCTTAAACTTTCAGAATATGACCCTCTCATTTTTTTTACGTTTTGAACGTCAGTTAAAAGCTCTTAAAGTCCGGGGTACCGCGAGTGGCGTTCTCGGCGGAAACGGTTAATGTCCTTTGTTTCTAATACTGCAAATTTTGTTATAAAATTTGTAAATTAAATGAAATTTAAAAATTTCTACAAATAAACAACAAATAATGAGTAAAAATAGTGAATAGTGTGGACCAGCTAACTGATTAAAACGACCAAAAGCGACAAATTTTTGATAATAAAAAAAGTTGTGACCATTGATATTTTTTAAAATAAAATTTCGTCAATTTCATAGTAAATACTCAATAACTGAGAAAAAACAAAAGTTAATTATAATTAGAAGAATAAGGACTTTAAGAATAACACTTTATAACTGATATTAAAGTTACGGTCCATAAAAATACAATACATGGTTCATATTCATGACAAATTCATGCAGACAGTATTAATTATTGCATTATATACTATGAGAGAGTAATTTTATAAAGTATATGAAGCGAGAGGGTACGGCAAGGCGAAACTAGGGAAAACTAAGTATGAATGTGTGAGTGAGAAAATAACGCGTGTAAGAGAGTAGTGAGCGAAGGAGAGCGAAGAAGAAGACATCACCGTCAACGAGCACGCAGAGGCAGGTATCCAGAGGCGTGAAGCCGAGTGGGTCGGAGGACAGCGGCGTAGGAACGCTTCAGCGCCGAGTAAGTGGTGATGAGACGAGGGGGCCGCGGCTTGATCTACCGCGAGGAGAGCTCCTGTTTGAAAAGCCCGCCACAACCGTCATACCTCCTCGCTCGCGACGCCTACGGTCGCGAAACGTCCGTATGTCGTATCGGCCCGCGCAATGACCGTCACTGACAACGATCGGCGTCAACAGCCGGGCCGAAATTCGAAGAGCGCTCACTCTCCCGCTTCGTCTCGAGAACGCCGGTTCAACTTGCGAAAGCAATTATGAATTTAAAAGATTTACCACGAGGAGCGGAGAAAACTTGTACGGTACGCGAGATTGCTTAAGTTCAATCACCGAGATTTTATTTCGATACGTGTGTGATTGTGTTTGTGGTTCGGGACCTGGTGGAGCCTTGCCATGGACATCGAGACTTGGGGGATTCATCTACTTGGAGTTTATCGCGAATCGCCCTCATGACATACGTAGCCGGGCCTACGGTCGCGCATCGCGATACGTTAGATTCGGGAAAATCACCTGTATATAGTTGTAAAATTAAAGCATTGTCATCTCGTATAATCCTTGCCACGCTTATTTTTTATTTTGCCTGCACGCTGTTTGCTTTTCCCTTAGCGTCCCGGGCGAGGAGAAATCGGCCAACAGCAAGAACTTCAGCAAAGGTAGAAATTTAAGCATTGACCTTCTCGGGAGTGAGCAACGGGCAACGGAGTCGGCGAGACGGACGATCGCTAGAATTAATATAAGAGTAGCAAGTCCCGCGATAGAAAAACGCTACCTTATAATACTATACAAAAAAATTTCAAATAATATCCAAGTATATTTTTTGTATATTCAAGGTTACTAGTAAAGCACAAAAATTATACACAAAATACTTGAAATATTGTAAATTAAGAAGTGAAATAAGAGACTCACCTTACCAATAATAGCGACGTCCAGACCCTAGATGTCATGAATATGAATAGGTATCAAGTACGACTGGAAAGTAGATTTGAACGTTCCAAAACAACAGCTACACAGCAACCAAACATGAACAATTAATTTTTACATCACAGGAAAAAGCATAATGATAGTTTTAAATTAAACCATCATACTAATTCAAACCAGCTAACTGATTGAAAGAACCAAATTCGACAAATTTAAATAGCAATAAAAGTTATGACCATTGATATTTTTTAAATAATATTTACAATACGTCAAATTCAAGATAAATACTCTTGAACTAAGAAATAATAAAAATTAATTAGAATTAAAAGAATAAAAAAATTTACGATCCATAAAAATATAATAGATGTTCTATATTTGTTACCGTTCAATTTATTTTATAATTGCTAGTTCCGTTTTTATTGTTTAATAGTAAATATGAATTATTGTACGACAATTAAAACCCTTGCCGCAACGATGTATGAAGCGTTGCGTAAGTCGCGTCGCGGCGATCAATGTGGATTTGTCCGCGGACGCAGGTTCCTCTCTGATGATCGAATGTATCGGTCGATAAAGGAGGGCACGTGGCGCTAGAAAATGACAAGCTATAAAAATGGGGAAGAGAAAAGGAGTGCAACCTACTTCCTCGGATCATCCTAAGCAGCGCAGAGTTAATGAAAAGCGAGTCGTTTCAACCGGGCAAAAAGGACTCTTTGCAGAACGAGAAGATTTGGAAAATCAATCTCCGTCGCCTTTGGAATTTCAAGAAAATGAGGATTTTCCTACCAACGAAGAAGAATTTTCTGACACTTCGGAAACGCAACAACGCTTAATCTCTTCAGATGAGGTGAGATCTTATCCACAAAATAATACAGAAGTTCGGTTTTTTGATTTATAAAGCCCATCGCGACCTTGTGCACCATCCAAAACGAAACCGAGCATACGACCAGAAGTGATATCAAGGACAACGCGATCTCTTGCTTCCCCAGTGACAGCAATTGATTTTCGAGAACTGTCAACAGCGAAAGCGACAGTGCACTCTCGCATACCGAAATCAACCACATCATCGGCACGATTTCGCACCTCTTCATCGGCGCGCTCACGCGCTCCTGCAACATCGAGCTCAGCGTCGGCGGTTCCAAGGGTGCGCTCACGCGCTCCTGCGACTACTTCAACAACGGTAGCTCGAAGGGTGCGCTCACGCGCTCCTGCGACGACTTCAACAACGGCAGCTCCAAGGGTGCGCTCACGCGCTCCAGCAACAGTTACTTCGGCGGCAGCTTCGACAGTGCGCTCACGCGTTCCTGTAACGTCTTCAGTAGTAGCACGTTCAACAACGCGATCTCGCGCTTCTCCGACGATGAGGACAGCGACTTACTCTCCAGACTCTGCAGAGGAGACTTCAATAGCCCAGCCTCGCTCACATTCAACTACATCAACACGACATCGTGCTCGATCAACGGCGGCAGCGACAACACGCCCATCGTTCTCTCCAGAAGGTCGAGGTAACGGCGTTGAAGAAGATTTATCAGGTGCAGAAAATGAAGATGCGGTCGAATTAGAGTCATTTGAAAATTTAGATAGACTATCTACGCATTCAATTTATAACGATCATTATGAAAATGTACGCGATCATATAGATGCTAGATTTCACAGTACCGAACATACCGACTATAGAAATACGTTTTTACCGAATCAATCAAGCGAGAATCCTTTTCAACAAATGGCAAATGCTTTTACACAATCTTTTTTAACCTTTAAAGACGCGAGTTTTAATAATGAAAATTCAAAATTTATTAATAGAATGACATCCGCAAAAGCATTACCTTCATTTTCAGGAGACCCGCTTGATTGGATAAGATTCAAACAGGCATATAATGTGTCAACCGAATCAGGCAATTATAATGATCGCGAAAATTTAATTCGTTTATATGATTCACTTAAAGGCGAAGCCCTTGACGCGACTAAAGTTTTGTTTGCCTCTGGTAATAGTGCTTCTGATATTATGAAATCTCTTGAAATGCGCTTTGGAAATTCGAAGCTGATTCTTGACACAATAATCAGTGGGATAAAAAATTTACCTAGTATTAACTTAAAAAATAATAGTTTGATCGATTTCGCGTCTACTCTCAAAAATTCCGTAATAGCCATAAAATCATTAAATAAAACTGGTTATTTACAAAGCTCAGAACTTACAGAAAGCGTTTTTAATAAGTTGTCTTCCAC